>JADBJO010020492.1:15000-31233 GCA_016801955.1 Conus betulinus
TCTGTCCTCTCCCGGTGCCTTTTCTAGATCACTGTGTGAAAGACTGAAACCATACTGCAGCGCCACGGAAAGCAAACCGAAATACCGATCAACACACAATTAAAACAACGGGGATGGAGCCCTCACTTTGATGGCACATCGTATTTCATGCACATTGATTGAATCAAGGATGTGAATTTTCCACAAAAAAACATCTTCTGCAGATGTCACAAAATGCAGAGACATAAATATGCCGAAATTGATACTCCCCGGATGATTTGTCAGCCGGAAAATGGGGGGGTCAGACAAACAGAAGTGGAGAGGTGTGGACACAACCAGAAATAGAGAACAGAAGCATTACTTCGCATTTGATTTAAGGGTTTAATAAATGTTGAGGATTTTGTGTTACTCAGCTTCGTTTTCTAAGCGCTGAGTAAAACCGCGCTGAATTGCCTGTTTTTGGATTTCTTTTGTTTCATGATGGAAAAAATAAACTTAAGCATTCTCCAACGTGAAGCCAACACTTACCTCGGAATGCATAAGTCAACAATACCTACAATGAAAGAAAATCGCCTGTTTAACACGACTACTCATCCGCTAAACGTCTCAGTGAACGCTCCTAAATAATCCTGACAACAAAACGTGCACGTTCTTTTAGTCCAGGTTTCAATGAAACACAAAACTGTGGTCACATGCTATTGATAAAGCTGTACATTTTCTCACACAGTCTCTCACCTCTCTACCTTCTGTATGATACCTGATCGGCAAAGGCATGCCACACGCACGCACACACGCACGCACACACACAACACACACACACACACACTTAACACACACACACACCAAACACACACACACACACACACACACACACACACGCGCGCGCACACAAATCCCGTCATCTATATATTCAGCCCCCCCCCTCCCGCCACTCTCCCCATTCAAAGGCGTACGTAAAACGGACTGCCCAACAATGTGTATAACAACAAAACCCCAAGGGGCTTACCTCTCCTCTGTCCGGCATTCTTCTCCTTGTATGCCGCCCTTGATGGCAGAATCATCTGGGGGACATGGACCAAATGAAGGCTCTGACTACATGATAGTATGGCGGCTCTGACACCCGCAACGATATCATAACAGCTCCTGCTTAACATTCATGGGAAATAGATCAGACAGTTATCCCGTATGTAGTCAATGCATATGGAAATCCAGTAGAATTATTTCACTGACGTGTAAGATTCTTAACTTTTTGCCCCTACCCTAACAAAAAGACAAAAACAAGAAAATAATAAAGAGAAGAAAAGAAAAAAAATAAAGGGCAGAAAACAGAAACCGCGAAAAAGGCGCACAGGAGAATGGGGAAATCTTTGCACACACGTGCAGAGCTACCAAAGCAGTGAAAGCATAGTATGGAAAACCAAGTCCATCTTTAGGCGGCAGAAATCCTCTACACACTCTCATCCCCAGACACTCCACCAGCCCGTGGGTCTCCCCAACCCCAACCTCCCCAACGTCTTTTTGTACGAGAAATGCTTATGAGGTATCCAAACAAAAATTCAACGTTACAATTTCATAGAAAACAAGTACCACCATAGGTAACGCAGGTAATTGCAATCGTTCGTCTGTCCACGGGTATGCGCTTTGTGGATATCGTAAACCTCTGTCTCTAACTTTCCCACGCCTCCCCTTTCCCGATGTGGCCTTTCCTTGCCGACATGCACGATAACCACTGCTGATAAAGGCAGTCGTTACGAATGTGAATGCAGCAGTTTGTGAACGGTAGACAAAGTCGTTAGTCGGATTGAAACACGAGAAATGATGATCCTTTATTTGAACTTAACCGCGTCTTCAGCATCATGCTAACTAACGACACATCTCTCTCTCTCTCTCTATCTCGCTCTCTCTCTCTCACACACACACAGAACACACACACTCATACAGACACGCCACACACAACAGGCATAGACAAACAGAACAGACAGACGATCGCTCACATTCACACACACACAGTCATACACGCTCACATTTACACACCACACCCCCACCCACACCCACCCACCCCCCCACCCACACACACAGAGGGAACCAGACACACACAGACACACAAACACTCAGACACACACACATATAAATACACACACACACACACACACACACACACACCATATATATATATATATATATACAGGTGCGCACACACGCGAACAGACACAGACCACACACAACACACACACACACACCACACACACACACACACAACTCTGAGAAACATACGCGTACACACACGTATACACAGGAGAGAAGTTACGAGAGAGAGAGAGAGGAGGAGAGAGAGAGATGGAGGGAGGAAGAGAGAGAGATGCGAGAGAGAGAGAGAGAGAGAGAGAGAGAGGAGAGAGACGGAAGAGAGCCAGAGAGACAGGAGAGAGAGAGAGAGAAGAGAGGGAGAGGAGAGAGGGAGAGAGGAGTGGAGAGGTGAGGAGAGGGGGAGGAAGAGGAGGAGGCGTGGCGAGAGGAGAGAGAGAGTACCTGACGTCTTCAGAGTTGAGAGATGATGAGACTCTGGTGTAGAGAGAGATGAGACTGCGAGAGAAAGACGAGAGAGAGAGAGAGAGAGCGAACAGGACAGGGAAAACGAATGACCTGACGGAACGTGGTGTACGGAAATGGTTTCGATGATGCTGCAGAATCCGCTGGGAACACAGAACCGACAGGACCGTGTACCACTGGTTTTGTCTGGTTGCACACCACACACACACACACAACACAGACACACTCACACACCACACACACATACACACCACTCTCTCCGATTTCTCGCTTCACACACACACACAAACCACACACACACACAAAAAACACACACACACACACACACACACACGCGCGCGCGCGCGCACGCATTGCACACGCGCGCGCGGGCGCGCCACACACACACACACACACACACACACACACAACCACACACCACACCACACACACACACACACCTCTTCTGTTCTTTTTTCACCAAACCTGCACGCTTGGCCCCAATACTCAGCTTATGGTATCAAGTTACCCCCGCGCTGTCTTGATTACCTTGAACACCCCCCACACGTATGTTGCTAAGTGTCACACGCCTCATCCCTAATTACAAGCAGTACATCAATTACAGTTCAAACTGCCCCTGGTCTCTTTGAGGAAGTAAATTGAAGGTCGCTCACCTCGACTTAGACGCCGTTCGTGTTTTGACCAGCTGGAGAAAAAAGAAAGATATAATAAGTAAAGTAATAATAGTAATAATGATGATAGTAGTAGTAAGTAGTAGTAGTAGTAGTAGTAGTAGTAGTAGTAGTAGTAGTAATAATGATACTTCAATATCAACAATGAAAATCAAATAGCTATGATGGCGATAATGGTAATGATGACGATGATTATGAAAATGAAATAATCCATGCTTTTTTCCCCCTGAAAAAAGCACATAATATATCATACTAACGTGAGCAATAAAAATCAAATTACTATCGTCTTCATCATTAGAGCACATATTATCATACTAACGTGAGCAATAAAAATCAAATTACTATCGGTCTTCATCATTATCATAAGTAGAGCTTGTTTCATGAAAAAAGCGCACAACAATCTATATATTTCAACATCAAAAATCAAAATCAAATCATCATGACCATCATTATCATTATAATTCAGGCTTGTTCCCACGGAACAATATACGCGAAATACCGTTTTAACGGGGGGAAAATAAAGTCAAATAAATAGAAAATGCACACTCTAGCCAATAACGGTGTCTTGAGATCGCTCGAAAACAGAAACATAACGAGGACCAGACGGGCAGGAAAAATCCACAAGAGAGAAACGGACAACAGCAGAGGTTGCTGGTGTAAAAAGATGAGAGAATGAAGAGAAAAAAGCAAAGTAAAATAAAAGCAGCAACAGCATTTGCAACAGCAACAACACAACGACAACAACATCAGCAATGGAAGACCTACAAATCAACACTGGATGTAAAATGAACATGAGACAGAAGAACAAAAAGGATTAGAAGATATGAAAGAACGGGCTCCAGATAAACAAAAAATCGAACAAAAGAAATTACACCAGCATGAAACAAAATGAGGATTGAATGCATGCATAAAGGAAAGAAAAGGGAGAAAAAAAAAAAACAAGTACAGGCAAACGATCTGAGCAACATCAACGGGGACGAGGGTGGAAGGGAGAGAAGGATTGAAGGAGAGAGAGAGAGAGAGCGAGAGAGAGAGAGAGAGAGAGAGGGAGAGAGGGAGAGACAGACAGACAGACAGACAGAGATAGAGAGAGAGAGATAGCGAGAATGGAAGGATGGAGAAAGAGAGAGAGAGAGAGAGAGAGAGAGAGAGAGAGAGGACAGACAGAGAGACAGAGAGAGAGAGACAGACAGACAGACAGACAGAGACAGACACAGAGAGAGAGATACACAGAGATGGACGCAGAGACACAGAGACAAAGAGAGCGCGAGACCGAAAGAAGCCGACACCCAGAACGAGAGAAAAAAAAAAAACCCAGACGAAACACAGCCTCTACCAACCCACTCCTCCCCTCCCACCCCCGCCCATCATGGCCCCCCCTCTCCCACTCCTTTTGAATGAACAAAACACACATCCTACGGAAACCAAAGACACTCTCCGCTCAGCAACTCACTCGTTGTGGGAAGGCCCGATGTCCTCTTGTCCGTCTTCTCAATGGGTCCGCCCAGCCCCCGGGGAAGCGCCTTCTCGTAGGTCACCATGGATTTGGGCTTTTCTTTCTTCTGCAAAAACCGCCAACGTCTTTGTCAAAACACACACACACACACCACACACACACACACACACACACACACACACACACACACACCTGCAAGATCACTGAGAATCATAAAGACCTGTTCTAAGCGATAACGTAGTCCAGACTCCACAATAGCTACAACAAAAATTTGGAAAACCGAGATTTAACTTCAGCAGTGCAAAACGCGAGCTAAAAATGCAAACAAACACACAAAATAAAGTGTAAAGAACCGTTTGTTTCATGCACATTACCAAACTGGCAAGTGAATTTTTGACAAATGTGTCTGCATCAGATGTACTGGGAACAAAAAAAAAAAAAACAGGTATGAAAAATATGCAAAACAATACTCCACCACATACGGCTGTGGCAGAATACAAGAGATTGTGAAACGAACACAGAAAAAGCCGCCCATCTGGGGAGTATTGTCTGGCGTAATTATGTCTGATAATATGCGTACGTGAGTATGTGTGTGTGCGTGTGCACGCGCGTGCGCGTGCGTGTGTGTGTGTGTGTGTGTGTGTTGTGTGTGTGTGTGCGCGCGCGCTGTCTGTGTGTGTGTGCGTGTGTGTGTGTGTGTGTGTGTGGGTTAGAGAGAGAGAGAGAGAGAAAGAGAGAGAGAGAGAGGAGAGAGAGAGAGAGAGAGAGAGGTCGCACGCGCTGGCGAATGCATGCGAGCACGGTACGTAGTGATATGTCACGTATACATGCTCACTCAACGCTTGCTAATGTATAAACTACGTGCAAATCTTCCCTCCCTCCTCCACCCCTCCCCACCCCCACCCACCGTCCGTTTTTTTTTTTTTTTAATTTTCTTCTTTTTTTTTTTGCCACCGCCTTGAATGACACCGAATATACCCGGTCACCTGCAACACGCTTCCAGTCGTCTTCAGAGAGTTGGACATGCGCCTCCTCTTGGCCTCCTCCTTCTCGGCCTCCAGCCTCTCTTTCTCCCTGGCCCGCTCCTCCTCCTCTCTCCTCTCCTGCTCCTCTTTCTCCGCGCGCTCCTTCTCTTTGGCTTTCCGTTCCTGCTCTTTCTTTCTGAAGTGGTCACAAACGCGGGCACAGAAAAGAAAAAACAAAACAAAAAAAAAATGTTGTTGACTTCGACATACTGGCATGATGAAAGGAAGTCAACAATGTGCTCAGTCATGAGTTTGTTGATGAAGTATATCATGATTAATGACGTTACTCTTTCTCAATCTAATTCATGAAAGTGATTTTTTTTCCATCATTCATTTGTACCTTTATCCCTACGTTCGTTCACGATTGGGGAAAGTAGCCACTATTTAAGCAAAAAGTCTCATGCAAACGGTATTGCGCGGACATGGGACTGGATTGGGCAGAATGGACAGTCAAAGTTAGGGTTCTAATCCCGCACGCGTCCAAAATGGCACTTGTGATTTTCACTACCTGTTTTGATGTGTTGCTGTTCTAGTGGTATAAATGTAAGGTTGGATAAGCCACCACCACCCGCCCCACACACTCTCCTCTCGGTCTTTCAACACACACACATAGTTTTATTTCCATGAACATTCACATTGAACACAAAGCACATTTGCCAGGACAACAAGAGGACTCTTATATACAGCCCTGGCAGGTTTTAAACACACACACACACACACACACACACACACACACACACACACACACACACACACAGACACACACATAGAAGGGCTTCTCTCTTTTTACACACACACACACACACACACACACACACACACACACACACATAGAAGGGCTTCTCTCTTTTACACACACACACACACCACACACACACACACACACACATACACACACGCACGCACGCACGCACGCACGCACACACACACACACACTATCATAGAAGAGCTTCTCTCTCTTTTTACACACACACACACACACACACACACACACACACACACACACACACACACACACTACCATTATCACAGAAAGGTTAACATCGTCTGTCGCCATACATGGTCTTAGGACGTTAATCCTGAATGTGACACAACGACGAAACGCTTCATTCCCCACCGACACCCCCAACCCCCTACTACCCCCCACCCCCCACCCCCAACCCTCAGTCCCCCCCCACTCACTCCAGCTTTTTCTTCATGATCTCCTCGTAGCGGTCCCCGTACTTGGCCCCCGCCGCCTCTCCTCCCGCTGCTGTTGGCGCAGCTCCCGGGCCGCCAGGTAGGCCGCCTTCTCCTCCTCCGTCATCTGCGACAGGTCCACGTCGGCGCTGGCCGTGGTGGCGTCACTGAAGGCCGAAGGCACGCGATCCGCCCCCGCGCCCTCCCCGTGCTGGCCCATGTTGTAGTCCGGGTTCGTGCCTCTCGTCTCCTCGTCGTTCTTTCTGGCGGCGTCCGCGATGCCTGTGCCCGTGGATTCGGGGGGAAAGGAAGAGATTCTTCTGAGTCTTAGGGGGGTTTGAGGACATGGAAGGGGTGGGGGGGTGAAATGTGTAGGGAGGGGGTTAGTAGGGAGCTGGAGAGCGGATCGGAGTGTGTGTGTGTGTGTAGGGGGGTGGGGGGTGGTGGGGAGGTGGGAGGGGGGGAGGGAGTAGATGTGTGATGTGATGTGTGTGTGTGTGTGTGTGTGTGTGTGTGTGTGTGTGTGTGTGTACGTAGCGTGAGTACACGTACATGCGTCCTTTCGTGCGTACGTGCGTACATGCATGCGTGCGTGCGTGGACGTGTTTAATGTGCGTGTGTGTGTGTGTGTGTGTGTGTGTGTGTGTGTGTGTGTGTGTGTGTGTGTGTGTGTGTGTGAGTACTAAAGGCGCGCGCGCGGGTGTGTGTGTGTGTGTGTGTGTGTGTGTGTGTGTGTGTGTGTAAGTGTATGTAAATGAGTGCGCACGACGTGCGTGGGAGGATGTGTGGATATTCAAAGTGTAAAGACGAGTGCAGATAAAGAGGCAAGGGAGGGTGTGTGTATGTGAGATGTTCCAGACACTAGACACACATGTGAATGAAGTAGAAAATCTCGTTCATACACACGGCCTCACTCATACACCCGGACGTTTGCGCACATGGACAGACAGACAGACAGACAGACAGACAGACACACACAAAAAACACACACACACAAACACGCACGCGCCCGCGCGCGCACACACACACACACACACACATACACGCGCGCGATCGCGCGCGCGCGCGTGCGCGTGCGCGCGCGCATACACACACACACACATACACACACATACACACGCGCGCGCGCGCGTGCGTGTACTTATACACATATAACACTGGCACATGTTTCCGCATACCATACACATTAACTGATCAACATACTACATCAAACGTATTGCAGAATACAATGGGGTGAATTCCGACGGCCCATGCTACGAATAGAGCAGGGAGGTAATCTATGTCTGAGCTCGCTTTCAGCGAGAGTGAACCGCCATTTTCAAGGGACAATTAGATGGTAGGCATGCCCCAAAGCAGTCTTGCCCCCTCAGACAGCTTAACAGTGTGATCAGTGTGATCGATGCCAAAATGTGGGGTTGAAACGTCGCACCTGGCGCAAACTTTAATGCAGACGATCAATATCCCTCCCGTTTTTGTTGCCCTGGCATGAGGTTCAACCCAGTTGACTCTCTAGGTCTGTTCTCTTGACCCATAAACTTAGGAAAGATAACTAGATTTACAATGGAAAGACAGACAGTATCTCTCCCCCCACCTCCACCCTTCTTCTTTGTGTTGTTGTTGTTGCCGGAACAGATGTATTGCAATGGAAACACTGGAGAAATTAAAGTAACAGATTTTACAGATTTCAGTGACTTGCGTCGCCCGATATATATGATAATGTTGTGAAATACAAAGCAACGGGGATTTAAAAGAAAAAAAAGACAAAGTCTGAAAACTCTAATTCCTAGTTCAGTTTCTCTCCGTTGAAAATCGGCTTTATCTTCAATACCGACAAACGTGATCAAAGTCGTCTTTACTGTTGTTTGTCATCAATGCCGACAGATGAACGGCGAGCTCTCTTCCTCCCGATCAGAAGGAAGTGAACAAAATTGGATGACTCAGATAGTCGGGTATACACTGATATAAAATGCACAGAGGTGAAAAACAAAGTTTGAACAATAACGAGTCTAATTCAGCTTCTTTCCATTTGAAATCCACTTCGTCTTCCAAATCAACGATTACAATGTGGTCTTAGAAGAAATCTGTTCGAATTATGTTCAACTTCAATTTTTGCTCATGCACCTAAACTAGTCACGCGCCCTGACTTGTAGGCAAAGCCCTCGACAACGCTCACTTTTCTACAGGTCAAAGAGGAATTATTTTACCAATCATACCCTACATCACTCTTTTCCCCGATGTACCAGACAAGATAACGTCTTCTGATTGGTAGCAAGAGCCGTCGGCAGTTTTTTGACTCTCAGGTTCATTTGAAAGTGAGGTCACTGCAGGCAGAAACTGAAACAAATTCTAAACAGAATTGTAAGTATGTCCGCCAAACTAACTATAGGACAAAACACGACGCGTTCCGATCTCCTCAGTCCTAGGTCTACTTCAGCATAGTAAACAACATTCAGGACAATGAAAACGAAGAACGAGCAAAATCATTCATCATTCAACGCCCATCTTGCGCCGGATATGAGAAGATAAGTGATAGCTTCGTTTTCTTTGTCCTGAACATTGCTTCTCTTACCTAAAGAAGACCTAAGAGGTCGAAACGCGTCATGTCTTGTCCTCGAGTTCAAGGTATGGTGCAGAGTAGTCTACCTTGAGCGTCCAGTCTGGACTGGCGGCGCTGCTCTCTCTTCTGTTTCCAGGCGGGCACCTTGCCGTCTTTGGACAGTTTGTCCTCCTCCTCCCCCCCCCCCCTCTCAGACCCAGGTCTCCCGGCTTGAAGGAGGCATTGTGCCCTTCGTCCGAGGCCCTGTCAGAACAAACGGCAAGTCAAGGGCGTGGTCGTGTATGGATTTATGTAAAAGAAAAAGGGCTGAGGTTAGGGGTGACGTGGTGTGAAGTGGTGGTGGTGGTGGTGGGGTGGTGTGGTCCGGTGGAGTCCAGTAGCCATGCATGCGCGTGCTTGTATATTTATGTGTGGGGCGGAGGGGATGCGCGCGCGCGCGTGTGTGTGTGTGCGTGCGTGCGTGTGTGCGTGCATGCGCGCGCGCGCGCGCGCGCGCGCGCGTGTGTGTGTGTGTGTGTGTGTGTGTGTGTGTGTGTGTGAGAAGCCTGAACGGGTGAGTAAGCAGGTATGTGTAAAGAAAAGAAAGAAAGAACGAATAAATAAACAAACGATAGCATATTATGAGACCTCAGCCCCTAATGTATAGGCGTGTAGAGAGAGAGAGAGAGAGAGAGAGAGAGAGAGAGAGAGACAGACAGACAGACAGACAGACAGACAGACAGACAGACAGACAGACAGCGAAAGAGAGAGAGAGAGAGAGAGAGAGAGAGAGAGAGAGAGAGAGAGAGAGAGAGAATGACTGACTGACTGACTTTGACAACGACACAGCATACAACGTTTAATCATGAAGAACGTAGACACAAACCAACATAAAAGCCAGCAGTTAAGAACACTAACAGGTATTGTGAAAAATCTAACAGACGGCGCTTGATTCTTTACCAGTGTTATGTTTGTAAGTTTAAACATGCATCAGTGTGCAAAGCATAAAACACCTCTTCATATCAAAATGCCCTGACGACCAATAAACTGTTCTAAGAAAATAATAATGCTATTAGCGTCAGCTTTTCGACGAACATTTCGTTATTCAAGAGTTGAAATGATCTATTGCTGAATTTACCTGGTAATGAAAGACCGTCGTGCGCGCGAACATGCACACACACACACGCACACGCACACATCGCCCATGCGCGCTCACACGCAGACATGCACGCACGCACACACACGCACGCACGCGTGCCCGCGCGCGGGCGAACACACACAAAAACACACACACACACACACGCTCACACGTGTATTGGTAGACGTGCGGAAAAAAAAAGAAAGAAAAAAAAGCAAAAACGAGAGTGCAAGAAGCGGAGAGAGAGAGAAAGAGAGGGATGGGTGGGGGGGGGGGGGGGGGGAGAACAGACAGACAAACAGAATGACACAGAGGGAGGCACGTAAGGGGACAGAGAGAAGGAGAATGGATTTTATTTGATGAACAATAATAGTTGTATCATTTTTTTTTTTTTTACCTAATTGGTGTGTGTGTGTGTGTGTGTGTGTGTGTGTGTGTGTGTGTGTGTGTGTGTGTGTGTGTGTGTGAGAGAGAGAGAGAGAGAGAGAGAGAGAGAGAGAGAGAGAGAGGTAGACAAACAACAGACAACCAGACAAACAGACAGAGACGGAGAGATTTCATACGTACCCCGACACAGACCCTGAGGAAAAGAAATCAAATTGCCCATGAAACTCACAAAGTAAAAAAGCAATGGGAAAAAGAGAATATTGATTTAAAAGAGAAAAACATTGTCAAAAAAAAAAATAAAACGATAAATGTAAAGAAAGAGAAAACATCCTCAGACTTTTGACCCTTTTCTTCTTTCTCCTTAACAAACTTAAAAACTACTGTACCGACGAACGAAAGTGAGCGATGAATATGGGCTGAGAGAATGAGAATTCTGTTAAACTATTAGAAAAAGACTTCCAAAACATGTACAGGAAAAGTAACATGGGAATAACAGAAAGTGCAGTATCACATACCGTGTGTTACTTTATCGATTAAAATAAAATGTTACGCTTGTGACACCGCCTAATGCGCGCTACTTTACCAATAAAATACAATGTCACGCTTTGCCCTCTCCTCATATCAGCAATTGTCTACAGTTGTAGGCTGTCCAATTAGGGTGAATTAAGCCACTAGAGTGCATGCACAAATCTGTGCACGTGATAACCTGATGATATATAAAACCAAATTATGATTCATTGGCATGAAGATATACATGTACAAACACGCGCGCACACATCTATTTTCTCTCTCTCTCTCTCTCTCTCTCTCTCTCTCTCTCTCTCTCTCTCTCTCTCTCTCTCCAAACGTAATAGCACTTATAACCTTACATATTATATCTTGCACAATTAGTTTACGTAAACTGGAGTATGTTACAGAAAAATAGAAATGTACAATAACTAAACTATGTGACTGTTATCTATAACGTTCCCTGAACACACACACACACACACACACACCACACGAAAGCACACAACTAATCCACACACACACACACACACACACACACACACACACACACGCACACACGCACGCACGCACGTACGCACGCACACACACACACACACACACACACACACACACACACACACACACACACACAAGTTCGCGCAACTAACAACACTCCCACCCCCGCCCCCCCTACCCACACAACTCCTGACACACACCCTACCTTCTCTCTCCCCATCACAGACGCTCCGCGGAACTCGTCCGGTACCGCTTCAGGCTCCCCATAGCCGACCACATTCCCGTCTTTTGTCTCGTATCCTCTTCATCTTCACCTTCCTCCGGGTCCCTCCCGCCGACACCTCGCTCCTGTAGCTGCAGTCACTGTCCTCCTCCTCCTCCTCCTCCCCGTCCTTTCCCTTCTTGCCCTTCTTTTTCCCTCCCTTTCCATCTTCGTCGTCCGAGTCTTCGTCATCCGCCTCATCGCCTTGGCCCTTCTTCTTCTTCTTCCCCTTGCGGTCTGTGGAGAGTTCCGACTCGTCGTCACTTCCGAGTTTGCCTTTTTTGGACTTTTTTCTTCCCGGCTGCCCCTGTGGCGTCTCTTGCCGCCTTTGCTCTGGCGGCGTTTGGAGCCGTCGCTGTCGTAGTGTTTGGATTTGCCCCCTTTCTTCCGGCCGGTGCCTGCCTCATCGTCGTCGGATTCACTGCGGCAAAATACGAATGAATCAACCAATTAATGAACGAATCGAAGACTGAATTTCATGTGATCACATTTTGTGAAAC
This sequence comes from Conus betulinus, assembly GCA_016801955.1. Lineage (NCBI taxonomy): Eukaryota > Metazoa > Mollusca > Gastropoda > Neogastropoda > Conidae > Conus > Conus betulinus. The sequence continues at coordinate 27,689 of JADBJO010020492.1, forward strand.
ACGTAGACAACACATACAGCTCGGGAGGTCGATAACTCACATATACGCTGAAACGACACATTAGGCCTGGTACATCAATCTTGTTTTTGTCTGAGGTATGGCTGCCGACTGAATTTAAACGCTGTTTTTTTTTCATCCAAGCAATTAAAAAAATAATAATAAAAAACAAGACTTCAAATTCTGTAGCCCTTTATGTCCTGCTCTTCTGGTAACCGCAGTTTCGATTTTCTTTCATGTTCATGCCGTTGTTTAGTTCATATCGAGGTCGCCGGTGGCGACGAGTTCACGGGAACTGTCGTTGAACGGACGTGGTGGCGCCCTCCGGTTGGGGACGCTCACTCATGCTGGCCCCGCAACTAAACATTCTCTGTAGTGTCGTCAGTTGGGGACTTAGTCGGTAGTGTTCTGCGTACGCTGGATCAGAACAGGTGTCACTGAACACCACCAGGAGTCACTCGGAAGCAGTGCAGCGTCTCCTCTGGTGGGTTGCCTCAACGACTTGACACTGATTCTCCCTGTGGATTGCCGGTGCCGGGGCTGCGGCGAGACAAGCCAGGGCGTGACAGTGACCTGGGAGCCGGAATGAGTAGTGTGACACTAGGCATGAAACAGAAAAAGAAATCACGCACCAACACAACATAAGGCGCCACGTACCTGTCTTCAGTGTGATGGCGCTGATGGTGGTGTTAGTGCGCATGAAAGAGACGCTTCGCTGTCATACGCGTCACCCAGCAGCTCTTTCAGCTTGCCCGTCCTCTTCAGTTCCCTCAGCTCTTCTTTCGTCAGTCCCTTCAGTCTCTGCTTCAGTTCGACCACTGTAAAGGAAAAGAGCGCGTGCGCTGGACTGAGCAGTTTTCGGAGTAAGTACAGTGGAACGTTAGGATGAAGAGCAGGAGGAAAGTGGGAAGGGTTATAGTGTACACAGGAAAGAAGCCAGATTGTTTCATTTCATTCGACATTTCAGATCCGTCCCTAGCTCGTCCAATTAAAAATGTTTTATATATAAAAACAGAGAAAAGATCGTACTACACAATTACTCCAATTGAACAATATCTTTCAAACGCTTACATTCCAACATATAAAGAGGTTTAAAATACTCACCTTCGCGTCCAGTGACAAAGGGTATGAAAGGGAGATGACTCGTTCTATATGTCAGTCTCAAATTTCTTCCCTTGCTCCGTAACCTCAAACGCGTCCATAGATTCAAATTCAACTCACATCATCAAAGAATTGGTCTTAAAGCATTTTATTCCAGAAAAAAAACAACGTCATGCTTCACACCAGGATTGGTATACACATGCAGCATACTGAATTTGACAGTGTCAGAAATACAAAAATTCCGAGCCACTCTTTTTTTTTTTTTTTTTTTTTTTTTACGAATACACACACACACACACAAAGTATCACAGCCCAACCAACCACGCAAAACCTAGATAGGTAAATAAATAAACAAACAAGCAAATAAATACTAAACACGACAAGCTTACTTAAAACTGAACCCTAGCACTCCAGCTGCATCATAATACGCTTCACAATCCGACTAATTTCGTTGTCAGTATAGTCGGTGCCAGTCCCCCCGCAAGTATACAGCAGGTCATCATACCACGTTAAAACGGCAAACACGCATACACACAACGTACAAAAAAAGAAGATGGAAGGACACACTAGTCTGAGCGGAAGACTAAAAGTAAAACAAAATACACGAAAAATGCAATAAAATAAAAACGAAAATTAGATGGGTTACAACTGCTGCTGCAGTTTCGTTGTTTGTAAACACACATTCTTAAATCCCAGTCAGTATCTGCCGTTTATGTTTGTAATGATTCTTGCAAATTACTGGTCCAAATTCTCTCTCTCCCTCTCTCTCTCTCACACACACACACACACACACACACACACACACACACACACACACACACACTTCAGCATCAAAAGGAAACAGCAAAACTAATATTTTACTTTTTAAAAGTCTAGAGACCTTCACACTTCATAAAAAGGCAGTTATGGAGCTGTTATTAAGAAATTTGACAAAAAAAACAAACAAACAAACAAAAAAATCCCCAGTTTGCGTAGATTTTCAGTCTCAGACCCTAAGCTGAGTTACTTCATTTCATGCAATCCACATGAAGTGGACAGTTTCATATAAAAGCCCTACATTTTTCGGCCCTGCATTTTCTGTAAACTGCTATCACCTGAGATCGATCACTGAACATCTATGAAACAAATGTTGATGAGCTTTAAACCTCAGACGTCATCCGTTTGTTACAGCTTAATATTACAACATACCTCTCCACAAAATGTGTGTGTGTGTGTGTGTGTGTGTGTGTGTGTGTGCGTGCGTGCGTGTGTGTGTGTAGCTCAAGTTTGTTTAATGGTCGGGTGTTTTAGCTCTCGGATGTTTCATACTAAACAACTCGTATATAACGGTTTGTAATAAAAAAAACAAAAAAAACCCTAAAGAATGCTCTTTCATGTCTTTTATATGCATAAAAAGATGTTCCCTTGTTTGTCTGATAAGATGGGTGTGTATTTTAGATATTTCGTTGAATATTACAAGTATTTCGTCTATCCCTAATAACTGCATGTACAGCACACGCAGGTCTAAGAGAAACATGGCTCTGCTTATGTCACAAACATCGTACACAAGCAAATATTCACAACACGACAAACACAAATTCTATGGCACGACTTGGTCTTCCAGTTCTTCTATCCATTATGCAGTCAAACTGGACGATAAATAAATAAATTTCTACACCCTTCCCTACCCACCAGCAGTCACATGGATACTTGATTCAGATCAGGAAAGGTAAAATCAGCGGAAGAAGAAAGAGACGGACTGTTCTACTTTTTCGTCATGCAATACCTCAGACACGGTGAACTTCTAAATGGTTTACTATCTCTGCAGCCATTAGGTTATATGGGATTTAAACGGGTGTTTTTTTTTTTTACACTGAAAGCCACAAGAGAAGTTATACCCAAAACAAACAAATAATAGAAAAAAAGTAAGAAGAAAGAAAGGAAGAAGGCAAGAAAGAGTCCCGCAAGTACGGAGACCAAACAAGATCCATGTGTTTGTTTTTTTCTGTAGTGTAGCATGCAGGCGAAGTCCTGTGCTTCATTTAGGCACATTAGGCAATGAAGAGTGTGACTCGGGGAGCAGTCACAGGGGAGTAGCACACGAAGCTCACCGTTAATGAATCTATTGGCAACACAAAAAACGAAGTTTTCTGGGCACGCTTTTAGAAGATGGATTTTAAAGAGATGTGTTCAAAGGTGTTTTTTTTATGACTTGTGAGTTGATTTTGACATTGTGAAAGCCCTGATATGGCCCTTTGCGGTCGCCTGGGCTATAAGCAACATTAGCCTTACCTTACCCTACGATGTTTTTTCATTTCCTTTGTCTTCAACTTTGCATTTAAACTGGTCGCCTTTTAGGCTGTTGGAGACATGTACCTAGAGACTTGTTGAACCCTGAACTTTCATTCTAATGATCGCGGATTCGAATCCCATTGATAACCAGTGGAAGCAACACGGTTCCTGATTTG
>JADBJO010020493.1:0-12500 GCA_016801955.1 Conus betulinus
TCATGTTGTTATCTGGGTTGTATTAGTTTGTAGCTGTAACCATTTTTTTTTTTGCAATGCCTCTTGGTATTCTGCTGCTGCGTTGTTGAATACTCTTTCATTATGTGACAGATTAGATAATCTCTTGTTTATGCCATTGGGTATGGTTTTTAGTATAGATGGTGGTGGGTGGTTGCTTTGATGTTTACATAAAGTGTCATTAGGTTTCTTGTATGGTTTTATATATGTGGTTGTTGAGGTCAAGTGTTATGTCTAAGTAGTTCACTACCTTTTTGTTTGCTTCGATGGTGATTTTTTTAGTTTTTGGTTTTGGAAAATTTTGCATAGTTCTTTTTTTTCTTGTTTTCGATGGTTCTTGGATTGTTGTTTAGCGCGGCGAGGCCGTCGTCTCTGTACAGTCCGACTTGCTTTCCGAGTTGTTTTTGGATGTTGGATAGCATAAACAGTCCGACCAGTTCGCATGTTTCGGCACCGTCGTACGATCCCATGGTCACATCAAATGTTGAGTTTTTATTCGTTTTCTTGATCCATGTTTCATTTTCTGCTAGAGTAAAGTTTTCTTGGTGTGAAGAATGATTTCCATTTCTGACCCTGTTATGTCTGTGTGTTTATTAGCAAATTTCAGAGCTTTAGTGAGTAGCTCTTCATCTATGGATGGGTAGAAGTCTACTATGTCGAATGTGATGAATACTGTGTTTTTTCTGTTTGTTAAGTTTTTTTGAACCATTGGATAACTTCATATGTGTTTCTTCCAGAGGTTGTATTCAGTGTTTGATTTTATGTTTTTTTTATGGCTTTTTCTAAGATTTTCTTACTTATTTTGCCCAGTTCAGATTTAGATGGGTTTATTAGTCTACATGTTGGGTTGTTGTGGAAATTGGGTTTATGGTCTTTAAGGGTTATGAAGGCTTCTTTTATTGCTGTTGTTTCCACCCTGTCACCTAGATCCCATGGTGTACGAGTTCTTTTTTTTTTTTTCGGATGTTGTTGTGTATGGTTTTATCAGCTTTTTTGTAGTTTTTTCTGAATGTTTTTATCAAGAAGTTGTGAGTACTCGTTTGGTTCCATTTTGTAGTAATTACTGGTTTTGTCAGCCTTCACGAATATTTTTTTTTGTCATTTTGTATTTTTTTGTTTTTATTTCATTTTTTAATGATGTTTGGAAATCGTTGTTTGATTTTTTTGAATTCTATGTTGGCCTATCATTTTTTCATTTTATCCTCAAAAGATTTCATTTCATCTATGGCCGGTGGAGATCGCCATGATTTGAAGCCATATATGTGTTTTTTGTCCTCTTTTTTTTGCATTCGGGTTCAGGAAGAAAAAACGCTTTCCATCTCATGTTTCGTACGAATTTTTTCAGTTTGCTCTATTAATCTTTTTAAGTAGAATTGCGGGTTGGAGAATGGTATATTTTTTTTGTTGATTGTCTAAATTGATTTCCTCCATTTTAAAATTCATCAGGCCACAGTGCTCAAACGTGTATTGTTCGGTTTTCAGGTTGTTTATAGTTCAGGTTGCGTTTGCTGACAACGATTTCCATTTGTGCCTGCAGTTGTTTACTATTTCTACTTTAGTATTTAGAGTTGCTAAGTGTGGTTTTGCATAGTATTAACCATTTTTCTGTTGAACATAGGTTGCATCTTTTAGAAATGTTGTATGGTGATGCCCTTTTTATGATTTTCCAAGATATAGTTTATTTTTGTGTCTTTAAGTCTCCAAATATATTTGCTCGGTTCTGTTTGGTTTTTGTATTTTTTTCTTTGTTGAATGACTGTTTATGGTTTGCATACATGATTTTGAAGTGATTTTCAGTGATCCCTATGTATGTTCTTTTTCATTTTCTGATGTCACAGTGGCTTGATATACAATGTTGTTATAGAGGCATTTGTAGCTTAAGGGACACCATTCGTTTTTAGTACAATTGCTGGATTTCCTTTCTTCACCCTCCCTTGCTAGGTTGTTTTCCATTTGTTGGATGAATCTGAACTGGGCAAAAAAATAAGTAAGAAAATCTTAGAAAAAGCCATAAAAAACATAAAATCAAAACACTGAATACAACCTCTGGAAGAACACATATGAAGTTATCCAATGGTTCAAAAAACTTAACAACAGAAGAACACAGTATTCATCACATTCGACATAGTAGACTTCTACCCATCCATAGATGAAGAGCTACTCACTAAAGCTCTGAAATTTGCTAATAAACACACAGACATAACAGGGTCAGAAATGGAAATCATTCTTCACACCAAGAAAACTTTACTTTACAGCAGAAATGAAACATGGATCAAGAAAACGAATAAAAACTCAACATTTGATGTGACCATGGGATCATACGACGGTGCCGAAACATGCGAACTGATCGGACTGTTTATGCTATCCAACATCCAAAAACAACTCGGAAAGCAAGTCGGACTGTACAGAGACGACGACGGCCTCGCTGCGCTAAACAACAATCCAAGAACCATCGAAAACAAGAAAAAAAAGAACTATGCAAATTTTTCCAAAACCAAAAATTAAAAAATCACCATCGAAGCAAACAAAAAGGTAGTGAACTACTTAGAAATAACACTTGACCTCAACAACCACATATATAAACCATACAAGAAACCTAATGACACACCCATTTATGTAAACATCAAAAGCAACCACCCACCATCTATACTAAAAACCATACCCAATGGCATAAACAAGAGATTATCTAATCTGTCACATAATGAAATAGTATATTCACAACGCAGCAACAGAATACCAAGAGGTATTGCAAAAAAAATGGTTACAGCTACAAACTACAATACAACCCAGATAATAACATGAACAAAAAAAATAAAAAAAAAGCAGGAAAGGGAAAATCACATGGTGCAACCCTCCATATGATGGACGAGTAAAAACAAATGTAGGGAAAGAATTCTTCAAAATTTTGACAGCATCCTTCCCAAAAAAGAACACAAATTATCCAAAATATTCAACAAGAACACCATCAAACTATCATATCCATGCAGCCTAACCTTAAAAAATATAATTGATTTCATCCAACAAAATGAAAAGCAACACAGCAAGAAGGGTGAAGAAAGGAAATCCTGCAATTGTACTAAAAAAGAACAGTGTCCCTTAAGCTAACAAATGCCTCTATAACAACATTGTATATCAAGCCACTGTGACATCAGAAAATGAAAAAGAAACATACATAGGGATCACTGAAAATCACTTCAAAACCAGGTATGCAAACCATAAACAGTCATTCAACAAAGAAAAATACAAAAACCAAACAGAACTGAGCAGATATATTTGGAGACTTAAAGACACAAAAAAATAAACTATAACATATCTTGGAAAATCATAAAAAGGGCATCACCATACAACAACATTTCAAAAAGATGCAACCTATGTTCAACAGAAAAATGGTTAATACTATGCAAACCACACTTAGCAACTCTAAATACTAAAGTAGAAATAGTAAACAACTGCAGGCACAAATGAAATCGTTGTCAGCAAACGCAACCTGAACTATAAACAACCTGAAAACCGAACAACACGTGCAGCCAATCCGCACGTGTAAACAGTGACACTGGGCCATATAACACCGGCAGTAGACAACCCAAAAACCATCCTGAGGAGAGCCAGCGCTCGAAACACCTGTCGATTTTAAAACTTCCTTTTACCATTCTATTTTTAACAGATGTTGCTCCCCAAGGGGTCGAGCATTTTAAGAATTTTATTAGGCATTTTAGTGGTATTCTCTCTCTCTCTCTCTCTCTCTCTCTATATATATATATATATATATATATATATTGAATTATAAACAAAGCTTGCTCTTATGTCTCAGATTGTAGAAATAGGAGGTTGATAAGCCTTCCTATCTGCAGTGGTAGATGATTCTGCCTAACTGACAGTATGTGCTTGAGTGGGTGAATGGGGAATAATAAATGCTTCTCAAAATGAACCTTCAGCAAGCTTATAGTCTCTCAAGCGGGAGAACATCTCCAATGGGGAGGAAGCTCACTAACATATAACTCCTGGTCGGATACTGGTATTTTGAAACCTGATTGTTTCTCCTCAGTGACCGCAGAAAGTGGTAATTTGACTCCTCTGCCTTTTCGGTTTTAAGAAGAATGCTATACCAGAAAAAGGCTGGTGTGCAATACCGTAGTATGTTTGTTGAGTTTTATAAAAAAACTAACCAAAGGTGCCACCTAAGAAGCAAAAGAAAATCATGAAAGAGCAAAACAAGCTACATTTTCTTGTGAAAAGTAGAAAACATAAAAAAGATAACCTCTTAAGACACAAGTGCTGAGGGCCAGTTCTTGGAATGAATCCGCAAGGGACTAAATTACGAAGAAACAATAAATTCCAAGGATAAGTACTGAGCACCATTCCAGCAACTTACAGAGTAGCTAGGTGTTGCAATGACTGCAAGAAATATTGAGTTATAAACAAAGCTTGCTCTTATGTCTCAGATTGTAGAAATAGGAGGTTGATAAGCCTTCATATCTGCAGTGGTAGATGATTCTGCCTAACTGACAGTATGTGCTTGAGTGGGTGAATGGGGAATAATAAATGCTTCTCAAAATGAACCTTCAGCAAGCTTATAGTCTCTGAAGTGGGAGAAAATCTCCAATGGGGAGGAAGCTCACTAACATATAACTCCTGGTCAGATACTGGTATTTCGAAACCTGATTGTTTCTCCTCAGTGACCGCAGAAAGTGGTAATTTGACTCCTCTGCCTTTTCGGTTTTAAGAAGAATGCTATACCAGAAAAGGTTGGTGTGCAATATATATATATATATATATATATATATATATATATATATATATAAATCAATTGACACCGAATTACACTTCGTCCTGTCCTGTTCAGCTCTCATGATTATCAGAGAAACGTTTATTAAGCCCAAATATTACAGACAGCCATTCTTGTTTAAACTGAGCCTACTTTGTTCATCTACTTCTGCAGAAGTTGTTGAGAACTTTTCTTTGTTTTTGTACAAGGCCTTTAAGTATAGTAAAAAAAAAATCACTTCTTGAAATGCCATGAATTATTCTTGCTTCGTTCCGTAATTTGATTTCCTGTAACTATTGTACTGTGTGTTCACACACCCCTTCATTAGGGGCCTGGCCTGTTATATGAACAAATAATCTGAATCTCTCTCTCTCTCTCTCTCTCTCTCTCTCTCTCTCTCTCTCTCTCTCTCTCTCTCAGAGGAAAGTTTTGAATGAATATGGATATGGTATAGTATGGCTGAATGAGGGAGTAGGAGACGAGTACATTTTTTTTCAGAATTCAAGGATCGATTGATCTCCTGTTTCAAACAAAACTGGCACTCAAATTTAGAAGATAATAGTATATATTCATGGTATCTTTCATTTAAAAGCGATGTTGAACCACAGAAATATTTGTTAGCAATTCCAAACAAGTGGCATATAGATATTTTTGTAAGATTTCGAACAAGAACATTGGGTGTGTATGCTAACAGGAGATGGTTTTCTGTCGAAAATATTGACAAGTGTCCTGTCTGCTTAGATGAAAATGTTCATGAAGACGAATTAATTTTGTATATTTCACTGTGCGGCTTATGCCAGCATTAGACAAAAAAAAAATGTGCTGTGTTCTATATGGCAATGGCTGCACAACAAAACCTTAAAAAAGATGCTTTATTTTGAAAGAGAAGATATAAACATGTGCCTAGCAAGGTATGTCGCAGAGGCATATAAAATTCGAAAAGGTAAATTGGAAAATGGATGATTGACCTTTTGAACAAACTTAGGGGGTATATCACCTGATGTTTGTTATTTAAGAAATGAAAGAAGCTCGGTTCTTCTAGCTTAGCTTGCTGGTTCTTTTGATGATGATAATGACGATACTAAGTGTATCTATGAGTTCATATATGTGCGTACGTGTATGTGTGTATGTGTGGGGGGGGGGTGGGGGTGGGTGGGGGGTAGGGGGCGGAAGTGTGTGTATACGAGAGAGAGTATAGAGAGAGAGAGAGAGAGAGAGAGAGAGAGAGAGAGAGAGAGAGAGAGAGAGAGAGAGAGAGTGAGGGAGTGAGTGTGTGCACCAGTAAGTGTGTGCACGCGAATGCGGTGATTTTTTTTAGTTTTTGTGAATCCGTTTTCAATCATCTCCCTTTGACATGAAGACTGTAAGTGATTGTCAATAAACAATTTGTCATTCTTCTCTCTCTCTCTCTCTCTCTCTCTCTCTCTCTCCTCTCTCTCCTCTCTCCTCTCTCTCTCTCTCTCTCTCTCTCTGTATTCTTAGTAGAACGTGTTTACGTAAGCATTCTGAATGAATTCTGTCTTCATTTTACAGCTAACATATTGGTGTTTTGATTTGGTATCACTTCCATTGTCAAAGATCATGCATTGTGCCTTATGCAACGCTTAGCTCACACAAATCCAACACGCCACCTGGCCGATTACAAAGATAAATAAATAAAAATAAGTGTCCACTTTTGTGTTCAAGTAATCCATGTCATCCTAGTGTAAAAGAAAAAAAGGTTTTCACCTGTCTGTGCAATATACATCGGACGAGATTTGGCCAATTCTGTCCGCCTGTGTAATCTATACCAGTGCTAAATGACTGATTCCTCATGTCTGTGTGATCTATGTCAGATCACCGTCGACGGCTGTTAAATGACGACAGCGAGCTGATCACGGGCGCACAGATTTACTTTGTGTTTTACCTTATTCAATTGACAACAGGCTGCCCATCCACACAGAAAATGGTGAATGTTTGCAAAACAATGTAACTCATAATTTACAAGAAGGTTTACTGGGTTGTAGGTACATATAGTCTTTTTTTAAATTTCAGTGCGAAAGTAAATATCCAGTGTATGTACTGGACAATTGAGGGAGTGGGTTAGGTAGAAATACAACACGGGATTCTCGTCTTATAATGAGAGAGAGAGAGAGAGAGAGAGAGAGAGAGAGAGAGAGAGAGAGAGAGAGAGAGAGGGGAGAGAGAGAGAGAGGTGAATTCAGAATTCAAAATGTAGTTAGTAAGTCCAAAGCCCTAAATGACGGGGTGTAAACAAATACCATAACGATAGCGCCTGCAAGAGGCAAGAAGATAAGGGAACGAAACGTGTACTGTAAACTGCATTTGATGGCATACAACAGAGAAACTCATAACCATTTCAGAATGCACTACCGATTTTTGTTTTAAACAAGATTATCTTGTTTGTTCTTTTTCAATGCTGTATTAACAAAAGAAAAAAAAAACACAAAAAAAAACAAACAAACAAACAGCAAAATTGTTAGTAGCGCCTTTTTCTTCTAAAATGTAGTCTAAGCTAAAAGTAAACGGGCTGTAACATTTTGGGTAGATAAAAAGAAATCTGAATAATCCGAGTAGCGTAACACACAAAATAAATGCTAGTCTCAATTACCCAATTCCACACTGGGGTGTTTTGTAACGTTTTCTTTGTATCTCTTACAATTTAAACCATGAACAGCTACATCAGATTTACTAAAGTGACCCCTTCGTTTAAGAATATCTGACAAATCAATGGACATCGAATATTACGATTCGTTCCCTATCATTAGACATTTTTTTTGTACATTACAGAAATGCATCATTCTTATATATATATATATATATATATATATATATATATATATATATATATATATATATATATATATATATACACACATATATATATGTATATATATACATATATATATATATATATATATATATATATATATATATATATATATATATATATGCAAATATGCAGATATGCAAATCATAAACAGTCATTTAACAAAGAAAGATACAAAAATCAAACAGAATTGAGTAAATATATTTGGAAAACTCAAAGATAAAAAATAGACTACAACATATCCTGGAAAATCTTAAAAAGAGCTGCATCATATAATAACATTTCAAAAAGATGTAATTTATGCCTAACAGAAAAATATATGATCCTATGCAAACCAAAATTAGCAACCCTAAACACTAGGATAGAAATGGTTAACAATTGCAGACACAAATGGAAGTTCCTATCAGGGAGCAGAAATCAAAAAACACATGAAAAAACACTGACCGCACGTGATGGCAGACAGCGAACACGTATAAAAAAAACTCCGACAACACCGACCCCCCCATACCCTGACGACTGCACCAGCAAGAAACAGCGCTGTAGGTTTTAGCTTTTACATTTTAATCAAAGTTTTAACAGATGCCGCTCCCAACCCGGTTGAGCACTTTTTTAGGGTGCTCAATATACCACGGATTTTAGACGACCAGTTTATTTTCCCGTGTTTGCCAAATTAGATAACATTTAATACGATTTGAAAGGCAGTCTGTCTCCATCCACATCTGTTATGTTTAGCCAGCATTGTATGCACCAGTCACTAGATTAAACAGTTAAGGGAAACATCCCAAGTTCACCATACACTCAATAATGTGATGTTGAGCAAAGACAAGACACTTCTTTCAGCACTTTTTTCAAAGCTTTAACCCGACCCTGTCTTTCTTTGTTATATACCAAAATAGGCTGTACTGTTTATCAGTTTCAGCAATACCATTAAGAGTTGGTATCCCAAATTGTTGGGTACACACATTATTTTGACTACCATGCGTTTTCCTTTACTTGCCATGTCGTGGTATGTATGACCGCAACTCTGTTTTGTAATAGACAATAATTCCAAGCAACGATAAAATTTCACAGCATTGTAACAACATCTTTCTGAAGCTGCCACATGTTCATCCTTTCTAAAACAACAAAGTTGCTCTTATCCACATTAACAATAATTTGTGACTGAATATAGTGACATGTTAATTACTATGCTAGGTTTACAGACCCATTAGTGTTTTAAATTACAAGATAACGTCACAGCAAATGAAATGATAAATAGTGCCACCACTGCCAGAAAACGATTTTATATCTACTTTCATTAATTATCTTTACGGACATCTCATCAGTAAAGAAGGGGGGAAAAAACGGGGCAGCTTACATTACCTTGTTTCACACCTTTTGTGGAGTTGATGTAGTCAGCAACCTGAAATCCCAAACCACTTATACTCTTACAATGTCATACATACCTTTTACACTTCTACAAATGTTCTTTTAAACAACACATGACAGAGAAGTTGTCTTGGTACATAGTCAAACGCCTTTTTAAATATCTAAAAGCTGTGAGCACTTTTCTCTTCGAGAAGGATTGTTTCTGAACAGCTGCTAACAATGTGTTAATGTGATCAATCGTTGAATTGATAGATTAAAATGTAGCTTGATATTCACTGTGACATTGTTCAAATCTTCTCATTCTTGTCATAATCGAATTTAGAACAGAACTAAACAGCTTATTGCTTATGAAAGATTGTGAAACTGTTAAACTAGTGCATTGGTCATTAGCACTGGCCCTCTCTGGACAAAAAGAGGACGGCAAATTCCTTTCAGTCATTGGGGTGTTGTTAGAATCAAATGAAGTATTACATATTTCACTGGATCTGAAGAAATCAACAGTAATGTAAGTCAAATTTTTTTTTTAAGTTGACTCTGGGCTACAGATTTATTAAGTTTAATTTTCTAATAACAGCTGTTCTTTAGATAAAGTTGCATATGAATTGCAGAAAGGCAGTCAGTATAAGTTCTACTGAAATGACCATCGTCAGGACACATATTGTTGTTACCATCTGCTCAATCAGTATCCCCATGTGTCCCCATTTCTTTAAAGGACTTCCAAAGCGGTTAAACCAATCCTTGTCATCTAATGACAGGAATTTCTTTTCCGCCATCTGAAATGTTGTATAGATTTCGATAGTGATCCTTAATAATATCCGTAGGGAGCATGAGTCTGAAAGAACCGATTGCATTATGATTTTTAACAGGTCTTTTATTTTCTCCCAGCTTTACGAAAAAAAAGAATGATTTTCGACCGCATATCTTCTGTCAACAACACACACTATCTTTGAGGAGTCTCAGAAGATTTTGTCCATCCTTCTAAGCATCCGTAAAGATAGTTTGTATATATATAAAAAAAAAAGTTTTCTTGTAGCCTTATGAACACAATCTGCAACCTCATTCTTTAAAGATGTATTGAATCATTATTCTTTCCTTCCTTCCTTCCTTCCTTCCTTTTTTTCTTCTTCTTCCTGTCTTTCTGTCTTTCTTTGTCTTTCATTCATTCTGTCTTTTTTTTCCCCGACTGATCATTTGGGACTTTTTATACACTTTATCACATCATTGATCTGAATGTTTTCCTTGAAAGTTTGTTTTCCTCGTCTTTTTAAAAAAAAAATTTATTCAGCTTGGTTTCTTTCCTTGATTTAAATACTCAAGATCATTGGTATCAATAACTTTATTATGTAATCTGTTACTTTTCTTGTCTCAGGTGACTGCATGCATCGAATCATCAACGATTTTTTTAATGAGTGAATAATTACAATTATATCACCATTTATGTTTTCTGCCATTTGTCCATGCATACAGGATCTTGAAAATTGGCGGTCAGATTTTAGCCATTCCATCACACACACACACACACACACACACACACACACACACACACACACACACACACACATCGATTTAGTAGTTTTGTATACAATTCCTTAGAAACCATAACTTTTTCAAACGTTGCGCAAATCTAAAATATGTATAGCGACTTTGTTTATCGCCATTCTATGAACCATCGGCGTACAATTCGAACACAACCTGTAAAATCAAAGTCATTTTAACATAGCTAATACGTTTTATCATAGAATGGGAAACATTCTCTGACATTTGACCGTTTAATTTGCCACAGATCAGGATGTTAAGATCGTCTGATTTTTTTTAAAGATAGCAGATCTTCCAAGCACATTGCTCTATTGTAAAAGCGGCCAGTTGTTTGATATGGGGAGTTTAAATGTGAAATACACATGCGAGCGAAAATGATATTATATTCTTTTCAATTGGAAAATATTTCCCCAAAAATCATGAATTCTGTGAGTTTCACATTTCAGTTCAGTAATGTATTGACGAAAAAAAACATATTTCCAGACAAACTACTTCCCGAGTTTCCTAACTTAAAGTGTAATTTTAACGGCAGTGTTACGCATGATGTGCGCTGCGTGTTTTGATGTCTGACTCTCACCTGGAGAAGTTTGACTGCGTATACGACTTTTCCTTACACACACACCCACACCATACGAACATAGATAGCCAAGCAACAGGATAAGTTTTTTTTTTTTTTCCTTTTACCATCTGAATCATCAGATTTCTGTCTCTCTTTCTTTCTTTCTTTCTGCGTACGCAGACTGATACTCCTGCGGACACTGCCTGTATTGACAGGCAGTGGGGTTTGGTGTGTATAACCGTTTTGTTGTTTTTTTTTTTTATCTCGCCATTAAGGCAGCCATACTCCATCTTGTGCATGCTATGTGTAACGTGTCATCAATACCATCGGCCAAACTGGCATTCTCTTCCGAAAGTTGGTGATGGGATTTTTTACGTGTGTGCAAGATATTGTGCGTGCGTTCACACACGGAAACTGTCTGATTCGAAGGACTGTGAGGGGAATGGAGTCAGAACCAAAGTTAACTCCGAGGGAAAAATCCCCCTTTACTGAAATTCGAACCGGCAACCCCAGGATCACCAGTCCGGCGCTCTACCAACTGAGCTATCCCTCCGCCCTCCTCTCCAATCATCAGATCAAAACAAGTACAAAATGCATAATAAAGAAGAGCAGACAATCAATATACTCTCGCCACTATCCTCGAGGGCGCGCAAAAAACACTAGGTACTACACTGTCACAACAACATATTGTTTTCACACAGCCAGCCAGGTTGACACCCATAGCAGTGTCATCACGGACAGACTATGCACTTGACCGCGTCCGCCCCGAATCACACAGTCTTCACACAGATCAGAAGTCATTAACGAAAGCAGTTCGTGGAGTCCTTCCAGGAGCTCCTACACAACAGAAAGAACACAGGTCGACTCAACGGAAAACGAAACCGCTCACGAAAGCAGTTCGTGGAGCCCTTCCAAGGACTCCCACACAACAGAATACAAGTCGATGTCCCGACGAACTCTGAGGCCTACGCTAGCTCGTTGCTAACATCACAGACAGCCTCTCCATACCCCAACGGGGTACAGACGGCGCGCGGCTGGGCAGAGGCTGCACCCCCACACCCGGATGGCCATGTACTTATGATGTTGCTGACCACTCGGTCCGCCTCTCCATGCCCCCACAGGGTAGAGACAGTAGCTGGGCACGGGCTGCACCCCACACCCGGATGGCCATGTACTTATGATGTCTGCTGACCACTCGGTCCGCCTCTCCATGCCCCACAGGGTAGAGACAGTAGCTGGGCACAGGCTGCACCCCACACCCGGATGACAGTCAGTTCCAGGCCGGACACGGGAATTCACCGACACCTGAGGAACTGACTGCCAGCGAGGACCTGCCTTCACTCTTCCTTCGGGCTCTTCTGAATAAGTTGCTCGGTCGGTAGCTCTGTGGGAACTGAAGGGAAATCCTCGCTCACTCGATTAAT
>JADBJO010020493.1:17500-20000 GCA_016801955.1 Conus betulinus
GGAATTTCAGAGATAGCGATGCAACATTATAGATACAGAGAACACAGTGAAGCAAAACTGATATGTTGTTTATGCAACAATTGTAAGGAAGATGAGGTACATTTTGTTTTATGCTGCCCAGCTCTTAGTAAAATTAGAGAAAAGTTTATTCCCAGCAAATATTATCAATGCCCTTGTGTCTTTAAACTCTGCTTGTTGATGGCATCCTCTAAACACAGTGATGTTAGGAACCTGTCGCTTTTTCTTGTATAAAGCTTTTAAGTTCAGAGAAATTATGACATCGTAATCGTGTATTTCAAATGTCCTATTTCATTCAAGTTCATCGTTGATGTCTTGTGTTTACTACTCACCCCCTTCATAAGGGGCCATGGCCTAATGAATAACCATTCGCATTCGCATTCTGTGTGTGCATGTGTGTGTGTGTGTGTGTGTGTGTGTGTGTGTGTGTGTGTGCGTGTGTGTGTGTGTGTGTGTGTGTGTGTGTGTGTGTGTGTGTGTGTACGACTCTCCCGCCCCCCCCCACCCCCCCTACCCCCCCCCCCCCCCCCCCCTTGTTTCTTTTTTTTTTTTTTTTGCTCTCTGTTTCTCCTGTTCCAGTAGTAATGACGGCCCATTATTCATTCATCACGTCCTTTTTCTTTCAATCCATAATTATTTGTACCAGCAGCGCAACACCTAACTAGTTTTTCATTATAATCGTCACCTAATACTTTTGTTTTCCGTTTTTATTTATTGCAAAGTGAGGCGACTGCCGCTGGAAATCTAAACGGATTTTAAATGTCAGTGATGGCGCGCCGCCTAAAAACGCAGGCAAACGAATCACGTGACAAAACACGACGCACCTCACGTCGTACCTCACAGGTCGTGTTCAGGCAAAATACAGAACACTCAGGACGACGAAAATGAACGAGGAACGCCCACCTTGCGCTGACGTGAATGAAGATAAGTGATTGCTCGTTCATGTTCGTCGTCCTGAGTGCTTTGTATCTTGTTCCTACCCCTATTATTTAAAGTTGTTTATCATTATCACTGCCATCCCTATACTAATAACAATGAAAATCAAATTCATAATAACGATAATAATCATGATCATAATTATGATTATTACTGTGATGATGATGATGATGATGATGATGATGACCATCATCATCATCATCATTATCATTAATATCATCATTGATGATGATGATTGATAGGATGATGATGATGATGATGATGATGATTATATTATTATTATTATTATAACCACTATTGTTTTAACTCACATGGTCTATGTCCCATCAGCCTCGTTTTCATTCAACACCCATTTTACGCCGAATATATATGAGAAGGTAAGTGATGGGCTCGTTCTTCGTTTTCATTGTTCTGAAGTTGTTTGTCTTACCTGAGGAAACCTAAGAGGTGGAAATGCATCCTGTTTTTTTTTTTCCATGTAATCTCTTTGTCTAGACTGTCTTGCTTAACCAATAACTTATCTTTTTATAACTAGATTTCTTCATTATTAGTTCTGCGCTTAAACCCGACTTCGTGACACATGGTTATATTCACTTTACCTCAGCAGTATTGACACAACAGTTTTCATACGCTCATCCTGCTCATGATACTCCATCTTTCATATCCTACACCCTATTAATCTCCTTTGAGTCTAATCCTGAAATCAGTTTACTGCATGTTTATGTGAAGGGTAGACATTCATCTGAGGAAGGCCGAGGCTGCAGCATACCACAAAGCTCCGTTTACAAGCTTCCTTCCGTTTGTAGTTAAATAAATACATTATCCAATGTAGGTATTGAATTGCAGCTCTGTGAAATATATGCTGATAACATGTCTCTTAACTTTGGGGATGAAGATATCAAGCATATACAACCATCGCTGCAGCAGGGTATAAGAGACGTATTGGAATGTTACCAGAATCACAAGGCCTTTGTTCTTCACAAAATGAATGAATAGATAATAACAAAAAAAATAATAGTTAAATGAATGATTGAATGAAGATATTAATCAATATATGAATAAATGAAGTGAATAAATAAATAAATTGATTAATGTACAAATGAATAAATAGGTACATATATAGAATGAAATAAAACAAATGGTGGGTTTTGACATAAAAGGAAAAAAACAAGAGTGCCTTTCACCTCAAGCCTAGATTAAACACGAGAATGAATGAAAATAGTAATCACGCATTAATAATAGTTGCAAACAATGCGCTCGCAGCATAATTGTACCAAATAAACGTAGACGGCATGCTTGAATGCTTTTCTTTAAAGATCACTGTCTTTCTCCCATTAGCATTTGTCCATCAACGAGAGAGGACTGTCGAAGCTACATGGATATTCGCCCAATTTTGAATATACTCTGTCTCTGCATTGTTTGGAAACTGAAGCGTGGACTCTCTTTGAAACACATGAATCCTTGGTCTGTGCCAGTCTATCCACAGGTCAAGTCACAGTGCACAGATACTGCAGTGCTTCGGGTATTTTAACAACATGTTGAGGGG
>JADBJO010020493.1:25000-31231 GCA_016801955.1 Conus betulinus
AAGAAGAAGAAGAAGAAGAAGAAGAAGAAGAAGAAGAGAATAGAGAGACAGAAATAAAATAAAAAAAAAGAAAGAACGAAAGAAACAGTAAACTTGCATTTTTTTAAATTTCATTTTTTGGCACATTTACAAACAAATACATTTCATCACTACGACATGTAAAGGCATAGCAATTGATCTAGTAAGTAAGTACAATGTATTCAATCAAAAAGCATTTTTATTTCTTTCTTTCTTTCTTTTTTTTTTTTTTTTTTTTTTTTTGTTTTGTTTTGTACAGACACAGTTGCAAAGTGAAAACGACTGCAGGCGGAAATCTAAACAAATCTTAATAAATGTCAGCGAACCGCCCAGAGAAACGTGGACAAACGAGTCACAAAACACAACGCGTTTTCGACCTGTTAAAAAATTTTTTAATTTTTTTTTAAAAATCTGGTCTTTTTTTCTTTTTTTTTTTCTTTTATTTTTTATTTTATTATTTTTCTATTTTTTTCTTTTCTTTTCTTTTTTTTTGAAATATTTTGAACCATTATTAGTATTCCTATCAGTAATATTATTATCATCATTACGACTTTGACTCACACATTATTTTCCCTTTCAACAGCCTCGTTCTCATTCAACGCCTGCTTCCTTGCGCTGAACTCAGAAGCAATCTGAAGCGATCAAAGCTAAGTGCATTTTTCGTTATTTTTATTCGTTGTTGTTCCACCTGAAGAAGATCTAAGAGGTCGAAACGCGTTGTGTTTTGTCTTGTGACTCGTTTGTCCACATTTCTCTGGGTGGTTCGCTGACATTTATTTAAGATTTGTACAGACACACTTTACCATTATTCTATCGTGACTCCAAGGTCACGGACGACGTTAATAGTAACAAAACGAGTATATAGTACTTATTAATATAATATCCACACACACACACACACACACACACACACACACACACGCACGCACGCACGCCGCACGCACACACACACACACCACACACACACACACACACACACGTACACACTTACGTTCACTTACATATAGAACATAATATGACCATTAGTTCTCTAGCGGTTTGATATATGGCTACCATTTTGTTTGGTGAGTAGCACAATTCATCTCCATCATGGACATATACTTCTCCATTTAATATCTGTAATCCAGCTCCTTCAAAACATGTCTACATTAGGTTTTGTGTTTTGTTAATTCTACATGTAAAATGAAATATTTTCCCGTTGATATTATCAGGTCTAGCATATCATCGGTTTTTGTTTTTCTCATCCATACCAAATAATATAATTTCCAAATTAAGGATAATCTTTCACAGTATGAACAGTTAACTTTTAGAGCTCTTTCAGGTATTTCCAGAAAGTGCGAATAAAACTCAAATTCCCACAGGTAATGATTAATTGAGTGTTTCTCTCTATTGCAGAATTTTATTTGTCGCTATCAATAAGTTGAATACTTTTCAGAACACTATTTGTTACCAAATTCTGTTGGCATATTTTAATTTGGAACCATTTTAGTTTCCTTTTTTCTTTTTTTTTTTTTTTTTTTATTTTCTTAATCCTTTTTGGTACCACTATCCAGGTATGTTAAGAAGTTGTTCCCACTTGACAAAGGCACTAATGTTAACAACTTCATTGGCTTCCACCATAAATATAGTAAATAAGTACGTACTCTCCATTTTTTTTGAAGTGCTGAAGTTTTCTCTTTACTAATGTCACCATCTAAGTCTAATTTTGCCTCTGTTCAGGAGCAGTTGTGGTCCCTTGATATTTAATGGAGTGTCCTGCGCGTGCCTGTACCCATCGTCAACACAGCGCAGCCCTCCAAGGGTGATCAGACTGCTCAAAAGGCAGGTGAAGACAGTGCTTCACTGGGTCCTCCCCAGCACCTTCGGGTGTTTCTTTTTCTTCTAATGTTAGTCTTTCTTTTCTTTCCGTAAGCTTTTTGATCGAACGCATGCCAAACTATAATTCAGAAAATTGATCTGAAATCTCTTTTTTTTTTTTTCCCCTGACAGTTCATGGTGGCTTACAAAATTACCATCCTGATTGATTAACTAGAAATACAGTTTTCTGCATCCGTTTCTTTGTAAAAGAAAGGTTTTTCCTCCCACTTTAAAAAACTTCTCATTACAAACAAAAATAGATTCAGTGGCTAAATCTGCACTTTAGTATAATTCTATCTGTTTGCAGAACTTCGATATTCCTTGAAAAGTTCCTTTCCAAAATCTGTTAAGAATATTGCTTTCAACAAATCTGTCAGGACCATATGGCATCAGAATTGCTTATTTCAGGACATAATGAATGTAATATTATTTTCCACTTATAATTGTACATGTACACTTTCCTTATCCCAGGCGATTTTTTTAAGGAGCTGATATACATTTTTCAGGTCGGGTACACCTATTCCTCCCTGTTTGTATATTATGTATTGGATATTTTCTTTCAGGTTTATCATTTTTGTTGTTCCAAACAAATTTGAAACACATATTCTGTAATAAAACAATCTGGGAGTCAAGAGTATTTGGTTCAAAGGATCCACATGTACACCAATTTTTCGTAGCACTAATGATTTGAAGGCACAGCTACTCTACCTAATGGTGTTATTATTCTTTTTGTTCATATTTTTGAACAAGTTTTGGAATTCTGAAAACACTTTTCATATTAATGTTTGTCATATCCCGAATAGCGACTGATTCGTAAACCACAGCCCTATGATTTTAAATTTTGAGGGGTTCCATTCCGTTTTATAACAGGCTCTAAACGTTTTTCGTGGAGGTTTTTTTTTGTTTTTATATCTAACAAAATATTAAGCGTGGTTTTCACAGTTCAATCTAAGTCCAGATATTTGCTCAATTCATAAGATTCGTAAAATAACTGTTTCATATGAGTTTCTTATCTCCTTCTAACGTAAAGGTAAAAACTTGCAATTTTCAACTAGCTTAGATTTTTACCATGCAGACGTGAAAGGAGGGAGGGGGGGGGGGGGGGGGGGGGTACAAAGTCATTGTAGACACATGAACAAACAAACAACAAACAACAAACAAACAAACGCACGAAAATCCTCTGTTAGGTCACCATCATCAAGACCACCGACCAGGGTTGAGGACATTATTCTTCTATTGTGCTTTAAACAAACAAAACAAACAAACAAAACAAAAAAGGAAAAAGAAATAGGCAAAAAGGAAATCAAAATAACCAACCTACCAACCAAGCAAACAAAAATGCAAAAGCAGGTACTTGCCCCTCCCCTCCCCCTTCCACCAGTGTAGGTTTATAAACACATTTGCAACCCCATTTTCAGCAGACAATCATCAGGCACAATGCAGCTCGCTAACATTCCTGCATGACTGGCTATTTTTCAGGGTTTCCTACCAATGATTATCGTTTTTAATCCCATCATAGTGTATTGTATTATCTTCAAGAGACGTTCATGTTTGCCTTGAGCTGTTCAGCATTTGTAGGTCATGATGGGAATTGTACTTGTCAGCACATGGAATGGAAAGAGACTCGTCAGACTATGCATATACGCCTCTGCCTCTGGTCTCTGCCTCGTCTCATTTCGGTCTCTGTCTGTCTCTCTGTCTGTCTGGCCTGCCTCCTGTCTCCTGCCTGTCTGTCTCTCTCAGGCCTGGATCTAGCCTCCTCATCGCTCTGCATCGCTCTCTTCTCTCTCCACCACCTCGCACTCTCTCGCTCTCGCTCTCCTCTCTCTCTCTCTCTCTGCCTCTCTCTCTCTCTCTATTGGGTGCTCCTTAGGTACGTACACGAAGTTGAGTGACGCGCTCTTTTTTTTTCCTGAGGTCTGTTGATTTTACCTTTGTTTTCTGCTAGTTGTGGCATTGTTGTGTTTCGAACAGTTGGCAGTGGCTGTTGTGAGTTAGTTATGCCGTCTGCCTGCATCGCGGACATTTAGATATGTGTGCGGCATATTTGCTCCTATATTTGCGGGTTTATTTTGAAATGGATATAAACATAAATCCACCATGATAATATCGGTGTTGGTGATGACGGATCGCGAATGGACGGGGGGGGAGTCTCTTCAGGTCTGTTTTACTGTCTTTAATTGGTGCTACGGACATTTGGCTCCAACTCTGTGGAGAGGTCAGAACTGAATCCATGATCCTCCTCTGCTAAGCCAGACAGTAACGGCAAACCCGTTCTGCTCTCTGTTGGCCTCAGCGTTTCCGTCCGATTCTACTCGGAAGGATGCTTGTGGCCATTTTGAGCAATTCAGCCTGGCAAATTTGATCGAACTGAGTGATGACATCAAAGGCGGTCAAAAACAAGGTGTGCGAATCTACAAGGTGAATGAGCTGGTGTAAAGCAAGAATGTGCTGCCTTGATGCAGGATAATGACAGGTTAAGGGAAGAAAACATGACTCTTGCCAGAGTGGAATCTTTGGACAGGAAGGTAGACGACCTGGAAGTGAGGTCGAAGAGGAATAACATCATAATCCACGGTGTTCCTCGTAAATATAATAAGTCCTGGCAACAATGTCAAGCGCTGGTACACGATATGATTAGAGTACGGATAGCTGGAACTTTCCGGACGATATTCTTTTCGATCGTGTGCATCGGCTGGACTGAACCGCAAGTCAACTCGCCAATAGTAGCAAGACACACATTCTTAAAGATGAAGAAAAGGTTTTGCGTGCGAAAGAAAAACTAAAAGGAACTGGGTTATTGGTGAAAGACGTTTCTTTTCGAGTTAGGGAGATCAGAAGAAAAGCTCGTTCCATTCCACACCTGAAATCTGCCATCACACAGGGCATGAAAGTTGTCCGTGGATTGGTGATCACCTTGTGATCTACAGCAATAGCTTTGGTCTGCATGCAGTGACAATCTGAGAGAAATCAAATAGGATTCAGGCCGGCCCGATCAGAGAGAAATTGTCCTGGTTATCAGAGCGGGAGGGAGGCGGAATGTCAGCCATCATTGCACCGAGTGCCTGTTCCAAATTCACGTGGGGTCACTTTAACTGGGGCAGTGAACGATGCTGACATAAAGCAGGACATGTGATGTAAAAATCCCGTGCAGGCTGTCACTGCCATCGGTGTGGACGAAAACGTGTTGTTAGCCCACACCGTCACACAGTCAGCCAGTGTGTTAATGTTGATTCTGTTTTTGGACCGTAATGTTTTTGAGTGATGCCTCTTCGATCACACATAGTGATGTAAGTTCATCTGATGTAAAACATTGGTAAGCCTCGAAGATTTGCGAAGTGATTTAAAGAAACAAAACATGGTTTTAGAGAGAAAATGTGTGATCGTGAGGGATTGAGTGTGGTGATAAGAGTATGCCTGTTGACGAAATAAAGAACAGGGGTCGAATGTGGCAGTGAAAATGGCGGAAAAAGTGGCGATGACTGTGTGTTTTGGAATGGAATCATCAATAGTGATGACTGTGTGAAATGATACAAAAATGATAGTAGTTATGTGATTGCGAAAGAAATTTGCAGTGTGGTTGACTGATTTCAAGGTATCAAAAAAGCATAGAGACACTGTGTCACCGTCTAT
Organism: Conus betulinus; assembly: GCA_016801955.1. Taxonomy (NCBI): domain Eukaryota; kingdom Metazoa; phylum Mollusca; class Gastropoda; order Neogastropoda; family Conidae; genus Conus; species Conus betulinus. Next base: position 30,509 of record JADBJO010020493.1, read on the forward strand.
TTCTACGCTACTCCCCACACCCTAGTTTAAAAGACCGCGACTGGACCCTAAGACTAAAATTATTCTATGACTGACTACAATCAAAGAAACAAGACACGGGTGTGATTGTACTACTAGATGTTTTGATTAAACAAAACGAAAGGTCCGACTGACTGCATGGATTGCCACATCACACCACGACACACACACAACACACACCACACACCCACACACACACACACACACACAACACACACACACACCCACACCTCACCTGCCACAGCAAGGGTAAACAATCATGATGCTGTAAATGTGTGTCGTGTGCAGAGGGGAAATTTGACAGTAACTTCGTCTAATACGATACAGCTTGTTTAGCATCATTAATCAAAAATCCATTGGTGGCATAAACTGTTCGGAACAATTTGTAAATTGTGTAGCATTGTTGCAGTGGTATCTATTGGATGTTATTTCCAAAACTAATATGGATATTTGTCCAGTGTGGGTTTTCTTCCCTTGACTTTCCTTTGTCTTGGTGAAATGGTTTGCAGAGTCGTTTCAGTCAACCTTGTTTCAAGACTATGATTAGTTGTACAGCCGCTGGTAAAACTGACGAGACAGGGACTGGCTTCGGAGAATTAGTTGGTTATGCAACATAGAAGTCTTGTGCCGTTGTAGGATGTACCGCAGGTGGGTTGTGACGAGCTTAGACAATGTGTAGTTTGGATTTGGACAAGACTTTTTATT
>JADBJO010020494.1:5000-31230 GCA_016801955.1 Conus betulinus
GATAACTGTTTACCCCGTGAAAATAGGGAAAGCAGTTATGCTCCTTCGGGCCAACACCCACAATGATAAGTTTCCTTGGGCCAACATGGAAAACACTTGTGATCGCAGGGAAATCAGAGAAAACACTCGTGGTCCCAGGGAAATCAGACAAAACACTTGTGATCGCAGGGAAATCAGGAAAAAAACACTTGCGATCCCAGGGAAATCACACAAAACACTTGTGATTCCAGGGAAATCAGAGAAAACACTTGTGATCCCAGGGAAATCAGACAAAAACACTTGTGATCCCAGGGAAATCAGGGAAAACACCCGTGATCCCAGGGAAATCAGACAAAACACTTGTGATCCCAGGGAAATCAGACAAAACACTTGTGATCCTAGGAAAATCAGACAAGACATTTGTGATCCCAGGGAAATCAGGGAAAACACTTGTCATCCCCAGGAAATCAGGGAAACACCTGTGATCCCAGGGAAATCAGAGAAAACACTTGTGATCCCAGAGAAATCGGAGAAAACACTTGTCACCCAGGAAAATCAGACAAAACACTTGTCATCCCAGGGAAATCAGGAACAACACTTCTGATCCAGGGAAATCAGACAAAACACTTGTGATCCCATCCCAGTGAAACTAGAGCAAACGCTTGTGATCCAGGAAAATCAGGCAAAACACTTGTGATCCCAGGGAAATCAGACAAAACACTTGTGATCCCAAGGAAATCAGGGAAAAAAATCGTGATCTCACGGAAATCAGACAAAACACTCGTGATCTCAGGGAAATCAGGGAAAACACTTGTGATCTCAGGAAATCACGGAAAACACTTGTGATCCCAGGGAAAAAGGGGGAAAACACTCGTGATCTCAGTGAAATCAGGGAAAACACTTGTGATCCCATGGAAATCAGAGAAAACACTTGTCATCCCCAGGAAATCAGGGAAACACCTGTGATCCCAGGGAAATCAGAGAAAACATTTGTGATCCCAGAGAGAAATCAGAGAAAACACTTGTCATCCCAGGAAAATCAGACAAAACACCTGTCATCCCAGGGAAATCAGGGAAAACACTTGTGATCCCAGGGAAATCAGACAAAACACTTGTGATCCCATCCTAGGGAAACTAGAGCAAACGCTTGTGATCACAGGGAAATCAGACAAAACACTTGTGATCCCAGGGAAATCAGGGAAAACACTTGTGATCCCAGGGAAATCAGGGAAAACACTCGTGATCTCAGGGAAATCAGACACAAACACTCGTGATCTCAGGGAAATCAGGGAAACACTTGTGATCCCAGGGAAATCAGGGAAAACACTCGTGATCTCAGTGAAATCAGAGAAAACACTTGTGATCCCATGGAAATAAAAGGAAACACTTGTGATCCCAGGGAAATCAGAGAAAACACTTGTGATCCCAGGTAAATCACACAAAACACTTGTGATCCCAGGGAAATCAGAGAAAAACACTTGTGATCCCAGGGAAATCACACAAAACACTTGTGATCCCAGGGAAATCAGACAAAAACACTTGTGATCCGAGAGAATCAGGGAAAACACTTGTGATCCCAGAGAAATCAGAGAAAACACTTGTGATCCCAGGGAAATCAGAGAAAATACTTGTGATCCCAGGGAAATCAGAGAAAACACTTGTGATCCCAGGGAAAAGAGGCAAAAACAGTCTATCATTTTGAGGAAAACAGTTGTAATCATTGAGGATAACGACTTAATCCTGATTTGCTGAAAGATGATAGCCGTTTGCTTGGGAAAACAGCTTCTTGCTTCTATTGCATATGAAGCTAGTAGGCCTACGCTCCCATTGAATCTTGAAACACAAAAAGGATTCCTGCGAAGGAAGAAACATGAGCCATAGCGATAAACCAGGAAGATCTCTACTTAGTCCAACTTTTACTTCTCACGGAACCACTAGAGTCAACATGACACTGACAAGACACTGGTCGCAGAAACACTTCAAGAGCGAACTGTAATTGTGGGACTGGGTAATTGGATGTCTGAACTCCACGTACCATCAGTGGGGTTCTCTCTCTCTCTCTCTCTCTCTCTCTCTCTCTCTCTCTCTCTCTCTCTCTCTCTCTCTCTCAGGACTTCAAGAGCGAACTGTAATCGTGGGACTGGGTAATTGGATATCTGAACTCCACGAACCATCAGTGGGGTTCTCTCAGTTTCTCTCTCTCTCTCTCTCTCTCTCTCTCTCTCTCTCTCTCTCTTCTTTGCTTTCTTACATTAATTGATTTCACTGCATGTTGTAGTCCCTGTTCAGGGCGAGGACTGGATGTAAAAAAGCACGTCAGTGCCTATCTATTATCCTCGTAAATCAAGAGTTTTTTCTTGTCTTGTCTTCTCTCTCTCTCTCTCTCTGCTGTTTTGCATGATTTTGCACGAAAAGGGTGTGTTGGTCTACAACAATGGAACAGATCGAGTGCTGTCATTGTCATGTGATGAGTTAGTTTCGAAGTGAGGTGACTGCTGGCGGAAATGGACACAAACTTAAAAGAAAAAAAAAATGCCATTCCGCAGGACGAAAGGAACAAACATATCACAGGACAAAATACGATGCGTGTCGACCTCTTTGGTCTTCAGGCAAGGTAAAACAACATTCAGGACAATGAAAACGAAGATTGAGCAATGACTTATCTCCTCAATTTTGGCGCAAAATGAACGTTGAATGTTGACCAAAAAAAAAAAAAAAAAAAAAGGAAGGGAGGGGGGTGGGGTGGGGAGGGTTCTCCGACATCAGATCTATAGCAGCAAGCATTGAACAACGCTTGATGTTATATTCAATGTGATTTTTTTCTGTCTAAAGGGTGTAAATGTAGCTGCTACAAATGAGGCATATGAAAGGACTGAATACATTTGCCAGCTCAGATCGTCAACATTGAAGCCATCAGACGACACACCAGTTGGCTGAGTGAAAACACCAGACAATCGCGCGTGTGCCTTTGTTACGGAAGGTGGGGCACTTTGTTCTTTATCCATAAAATACATGCTCTGTGTGTGTGTGTGTGTGTGTGTGTGTGTGTGTGTGTGTGTGTGTGTGTGTGTGTGTGCGTGTGTGTGTTGAGACTAAGAGAGAGAGAGAGAGAGAGAGAGAGAGATGAGCATGTGTACGCGCATCGCACGCGCGAGGAAGCCTACCAAGTCTTTTAAAGTTCTTCTTCTGCGTACGCAGGCTGAGACTCCTGCGGACACTCCCTGTATAGACAGGTAAGGATTAATCCCATCTCCCCAACAAACGTAGTGGAGTTTTGTGTGTATGACTTTTTTTTTTTTTTATCTCGCCATTAATGAGCCACCTTGCCAAAATTTGGCGAGGATCAGACGAAACAGTGGAATTATATGTCACCCTCCACCCCGTTCTCTTGTCCCTCCTCCCGGAGGAAAGCCGGGGGGTGGTGGGAAGCCTGAGTGAGTGACTTGATCAGTTGACTTAATGCCTTTTTCCATCTTTTCTGCTTGCCTTTTTCAAGTTATGCTTGTATAACCCCCCCCCCCCCCCCCCCTCTCTCTCTCTCTCTTCTCTTGTCTTGTCTCTACTTGGAGAAGCTATGTCCTGACGAATGCGAATATGTTATGATCACTGAGCCCAAACTGATTACCCCTTGGACACTAAGACTGTGGGCAATGTAACCGCATGATTTTTGTCTTCATTTTTTTCCTTTTTCCATGTTTGTATTTTCATCATGGACTGTATTTTTTTTAATTTACTCGCTTATTTTCAGTTTCTTTTGAAACACTTTCTTATACCCTCTGTAGAGTCTCCAGTGCCCGATTCTCTCTTTTTCTCTCTCTCTCTGTTTAACGTTTGCTTTTTCATGCGCCTAAGTAGTTACTAAGTGTGTTTATTCATCCACTTTTGGGCAAAAAGTTTGCACCACCACCAGTGCTTATCTTCGTTACCTTCTTTTCTTCTTCATTCAAAAACGAGTAGGTCACCAGCGCGCATTAATAAAGATGTTTGTCTTCTCTTGTCCTTTTCTCTCTCTAAAATCGAGTCTCCAGTTGTGAACTACCTTCTTACTTCTCTCTCCCACACACATTTGTCAGTCGCGTTGTTATTGTCCCAACCATTTGGGGCATGGTAACTCAACTCAGCTTTATTTTCTATGATCAAGAGACAGTGAGCAGCTTGAGCCTGCGCGTCTGTAACGAAAAATAACTCTTCTTTACTTGCGATGTGGAAAATGAGAGTACATGTTCGCTTGTTTTCGGCCTTGACTCGAACGGCTTCTCAGCTTTGCGGTGATCCAAGACTTCCACACAAGTTCTTTACGTAGACTTTGTTCGCAAGTTCGACAGACAACCATGCCTACAGCACTCGTTTTTCTTGCAGAGGGAGCAGAGGAGATGGGAAACAATCATCACAGTTGATGTGTTGCGACGTGCTGGAGTAAGGCCTGGCTTCATCGGTTTCATTTTTTTTGGATCGGATGGATTGTTGTTAAAAAATTAAATGTTGCACGTCTGCTTCTGTCCAGTTGTTATTGCAATCAGTCAAGGTTGTCACGCTGCGGTTTCAAGTATCAGTTCGTGCAATTAATGCGTATGGTAATTCGTCTGGAATACATTGTGAGGTGGAGAAAGAAAAATAAATAGCCGGATAAATTAATAATTCAATGAAATGCTACACATCGTCGCATGTACATTATTGTTTTATGTGAGTGCTAGCGCGCGCGCGCGTGTGCGTGCGTGTGTGTGTGTATGTAGCTTGAACTGGAATTTTGGGGCTTTTTTTTATCATAAAACTGAAAGTGGATGAAAGTCATGCAAAAAGTTCCATTCCCATCATATCACATTTGTAATTTTGCTTTTTAATGTCATTTGACCACATTTAAAGTTTGTGATTTCATTAGTAATGTATTGCGATTAATTTACAGCAAATATTACTTTGACACAGATATAATGTTGAGGTCCAGGCCATGAATGTTTCTGCCAAGCTGACACTCTATCACCAACTGACCAAGTCTCCTACAAACCTCATGTATCACTCAGCTAGAGCTGTCCAGTTCATTTTAATTTAAAGAATAACTTGGACTCACTCTGTTCCTTTTGCATCATGTGTACAAAATTGATCTTTCTTTCTTTCTTGTTTTCTTGATGTCAAGCTGCTTAATATTTTCTCACTCCAGGAACACAGAGGTTAAGGTCAAGACCATAAGTCACTGGCTTCAAAGAAGACGATGATGTCCCATACTAAGAACAATATGGATTACGTCCTTCATTCATATGAGAGTTGCTAGGTCATGTTGATAGAGTTGTTTAATCAGTGAATTTTAATGGAACTTAAATTTCATGTCATTTTCTATTCAGTGACAGCCTTGATAAGACCATTTGCAGATGTAAGCCCCTTCCACTTACCCAACATCAACATGCATTCAGTGTTGCGTGGTCCTAGTGATGTTTCTGTTCTTCAGTCATACTGGACTGGTTCTGTGAATTTTACAGCATGCTGTGTCTGACCCATATCAGGTATCACATACCACCCAGGAGAAAAATGGGAAGAATTCTAATGACACTAATGTAACTTCATGCATGAAGTCTAAGCAGTACTACGACGTGAAGATAATCTCTTGCTACACTACTTATACACATGAAAGAAAAAGGTACCATCATAGTCCTTTTTTTTTAATGAAATTAGGAAGCAAAGTAAGAAGGCAAGCAAAGATGGTCTTCACTGTAGATAAACCAGTGTTATATTTCCCTAATGTTTCATTTGTCTTTGGGTGTTTGAAAAATCGGATATTCATTTTCTCTTTTTTTTTTTTTTTTCAAGCTAGACCTGATGGTCTCTAAGCCAATTAGTTAAACATTTTATAATAAAGCCTCTTAGGGACAGTCTTCATCTTCAGAAATTTGTAAATATTTTCAATCTTTTTTTTTTTTTCTCCATAATAACGCCTCTTACTAAGGGCAGTCTTCATCTTCAAAGTTTGTAAACATTTTTCTTTTTTTTTTTTCATAATAACACCTCATAGAGGCAGTCCTCATCTTCAGAATTTGTAAACATTTTCATAATGATGCCGTGCCTCTTAGGGCCAGTCTTCATATTCAGAATTTGTGAACATTTTCATAATAACGCCTCTTAGGGGCAGTCCTCATCTTCAGAATTTGTAAACATTTTCATAATAAATCCTCAGAGGCAGTCTTCATCTTTAGAATTTGTAAACATTTTCATAATAACCCCTCATAGAGGCAGTCTTTATTTTCAGAATTTGTAAACATGGTCATAATAACACCTCAGAGGCAGTCTTCATCTTCAGAATTTGTCAACATTTTAATGACGCCTCATAGATGCAGTCTTCATCTTCAGAATTTGTTTGTTTGATTTTAACAGGTTGATGTAACCCTGGCAGGGCTGAGTGACAGTGTGAAAGAGCCAATCCTTTGCAGCCGTAAGGTCAAGATCATGCCTGATACCACTGTGAAAGAAGCTCTGAAGGGGGGCAAAAAGTATGATGCACTGGTCATGCCAGGGGGCGGCGGTGGTGCTGAGCTTCTGAAAAAGGTTAGGTTCTCTCTGTGTGTGTGTGTGTGTGTGTGTGTGTGTGTGAGTGTGTGTGTGTGTGTGTGTGTGTGTGTGTGTGTGTGTGTGTTGTGTGTGTGTGTGTTTGTGTGTGTTGTGTGTGTGTGTGTGTGTGTGTGTGTGTGTGTGTGTGTGTGTGTGTGTGTGTGTGTGAGAGAGAGAGAGAGAGAGAGACTTAGTGGAGCCCCATTGCAGAGTATCAAATTAACATCGGCATTTCATTGGTTCATCCAGATTTTCACCAGAAAATTTCATTCATGAAGTGAATACAAAGTCAGGCTAGCTGCATGATGGAAAATTCTATCCCTATACTTGATGCACCAGCAACTGGCTACAGGCAGAGTGAATACACTGAGGCAGTTCATGGTTATTCATTCCAGGCAGCAGTGAATGCAAGAGGATTGTTTTAGTACACAGTAGAAGTGCATGATAAATAGGCAGCCCATGCTTTTAATTACAACACAGGTACCCAAACAGCTTGTATATGCACAGGCGTCATTTGTTAAATAGTTCTGAAAGAGGATGAATATTTCTAAGAAACATGATACTGAAAGTGTAATGAAGGTCGGAGGCTAAGGGAGACCTGAGGGTGGTGGATATTTATCACAGAATCAGTCAGAGCACTATGTTCCCATTTGTGCAAAATATCCAACTGGATGTTTGATTTTTCATCTGCTGGCTTGCAAGTCTGTCTGTTGAACACACTGTTTGCCATTGTAAATGCTGTCAAAGTGCAGAACAATGAAGACAGTGAAGACAGATGTGGATTCAGCCTCCATTTTGTGCCTAATTAGAGGAGATAAGTAATTGTTTGTTTTTTGTTTTCATTGTCTACAGTGTTGTTTGTCTAGTCTGAAGAAGATAACCTCCAATTTGAGGAGATAAAGTGGCTGTTCGTTCTTCGTTTTCTTTATCTTTAGTGTTGTTTGTCTTGCCTGAAGAGGACCAAAGAGGTCGAAACGCGTCACGTAATTAGTTTGTCTCTTTTGTTTGGTGGTTATAGTAATTTTCTTTTCAATTTGGTGTAGGAGTAGGTTTTAGTAGTAAGTTATTCCCCCAAATGAAAATGTTCTGCATTCCTACAGCGGCGATGTGTTTTTGCGTGTGTGCAGTCCACAGAGGTCAAAGAGGCACTGAAGGAGCAGGAAAGCCGAGGGGCCTTAATTGCTGCAGTGTGCGCTGGTATGTCTGTCTGTCTGCTGTTCTTCTCATGTGCTCATACGAACTGCACTGTTTGCTATCTTTCCATCAACTAATTCCATTATGTCTGTCTGTTTTTATTCTCATGTGCTCATGTGAACTGCACTGTTTGTTATCCTTCCATCAGTTAATACCATTATGCACACTCATATGAGCTGCATTTTTTGTTAATCTTCCATCGACTAATTCCATTATGTCTGTTTTTCTTCTCATGCGCTCATATGATGTCCATCGGATGGGGACTATAAGCGAGTTAGACCCATGTGCCTTCCTGGCCCTCTGCACACGTAAAAAACCCAGGGCATTGAAAATCGAAAAGAGCAGGGGGGTTCCCCGCTGCCCTGGCAAAATTGATGTAGATTGAAGATAGCCGTCTGGTATTTCTTACCAAGCCACAAAAATTGTCACTTACTGTTATCATGTGCCATCGTGCACCGGTGGAAATGGAGGACACGTATAAACATTGCATGCATCCTATGTGAGAAACTGGAGGAATAAATGAGATAAATGAAAATGAACGACCGATATTTGAATGGTACGGGAAATGACTGAATGAGCGCCAGTAGGCTGCTCTTCGGCTGGCTCGACCTGGGTAGGCAGCCCGTTGAGTGTGAGTGAGGTAGTGTGTTTATTGTAAAGCGCTTAGAGCTTGCTCTGTGACAGAGGATAGGCGCTATATAAATACCAATATATATAATATGAACTGCATTGTTTGTTAACCTTCCATTGACTAATTCCATTATGTCTGTCGGGTTTTTTTGTTTTTTTTTCTTCACTCATATGAACTGCTCTGTGTGCTATCCTTCCATCGACTAATTCCATTATATACATGCTTCTGTAGTAAATTGTAATGCAGTAAAATCACATGAGATCGAACTTAGGTTTGGTTCAGCATATGGTACTATTGACAGGTCCTTTGATTGGAGTACCAGAAGATCATTGGGTCATTTTTCAAAATTAATGTGTCACTGTTTTAAAGACATTAAAAAAAAAAAAAAAAATACTGACCCTACTGACCCTAGTCTATGGTTACTTCACATTTAAAATAATGATTTCAATCCCCATGCTACATTCTTTAATAGATGCATGGGTGACAGTTTTCAGCGTAGGGGTGGAAATCAGCCATTTGGGAATAAGGAATATGTTGTTGAGGGAGGGCAGGGGTGGTTTAGGGGAATTGGTTTTATCTGAAAACGTTGAATACTGTTGTATTTTTGTGTGTGTGTTTTTATGTTCTATGTTTTCGGTTTTTGTTATTTTGTTTCATTTTTTTTTGTTACTTTGTGTGTGTGTGTGTGTGTGTGTGTGTGTGTGTGTGTGTGTGTGTGTGTGCATGTGTGTATGTGTGTGTGTGTGTGTATATATATGTATGTGTGATACCTTGAAGTTGGAGACTTGGGACACTAGAAAAGAAATGTGACAGGAGACTTTTTGGCTTTGTTGTTATAAATTTGATAGAGGTGCATTCCATGTGGCTTGTTGTTATAGATTTGATAGAGGTGCATTCCATGTCATGTACCATTCATAGTGAAACATATTCTTTTAGAGTGTTGGGACTTGCATGATGTCAGACAAACATTTCACTGCAGACTCTTATAAAAAAAAAAACCTTGTTCAGAGATGTTCCACCTGATGTGATCTTTGAATTTCTGAAAGACATCAACATTTTTCATCTGAACCAGCTGCTGTGCAAAGTGGTTAGCATCGCGGACTCCTGGCTGGGAGGTTGTGGGTTCGAATCCCATCAGAGTCATGTGGGTCTTTCTGCCCCGACCGGCTCCTACCCAGAGTTGAGTTTGCTGTGGACTCAGTTGGGAGACTCTCGGACCACACAGTCGAGTTTCATCCACTTAAAGACCTACTTGAGTGCTCGGCTGTTTTTTCTGTAATTGTTTATCTACATCGGAAACTGACAAATCCAGAATACGGAGTTTGAATTCAATCAAATAAGCTAGAAATAACTGGATAAAAGTGATGATGGTTTCGAGACATTTTTTGCACCTGTAATCAAGATTTCAAGGGGAGTAACTCTCGCCTTGTGACGTAGGTGGTGTGTAGCAAGCATGGCAGACGGAACGAAAGAGAGCTGCTTTCGCCATGAAAAAGACGATGAATTACCACTTCCAGTGGTTCAGAATGCGGAATTCGAAATTCAGCCATACAGATACGAACCCTTTGCACCTGTGGATGACCATGAAGAAGAGGACACATCAAAAAAACCTGAATACGATAGACTGGAGTCAACTGAATGGTAAGTTCCAGACTAGGTGCGAGTCACGTCACAGTCGAGTGTTTGTGAATCATTGTTTCTTCGTCTTGTCGCAGCGACTGTGTCAGTGTGTGTCGCTCACTGGTAGTGGAATAGCGTAGTCATGAGCGAGAGCAGCAAAATATGAAACCATGTTGAATTTCTTGTTAAAAGTTTGATACAACCCTGGATCACTGGCTTAGGCTAGTTGAGTCCCCCCCTCCCCCCACCCCTTTTTTTTTGTCCCTTACCTGCCGCAACACGCAGCCCCGGAGCTGAACTCAGGAGTATGCAGTTGGAGTACTAAGGCGATTGTACAGCTCTTTAGCCATCTTTTTGTTGCCCCTATTAGATCTTTGTTTATTTCATCTTACGCCTCTGTGCACACAGGTCAATAATAATCAACTATGACAGCAGGCCTACAAAATTGAAGATTGAAGCTTACGTTTAATGTTACACACTTTTGAAAAATTTAAATGTCGTATTCAAATCGCCATACTCTTTGTTTTTCGAACTGGAATCAACCAACAACGAAGAGAGTAGGCCTACTACTACTCGTGTGTGTGTGTGTGTGTGTGTGTGTGTGTGTGTGTGTGTGTGTTTAGTATACAGTACAGGCCTGAAATCAAGTTTGTGTTTGAGAGAAAGCATAAATTGTTTATGTTTAAAAATAAATATAGAAAAACTAAATCACATCAACCACCCACACACAAAGTCTAAATTTGGCAATCACCAGTGCTTACCAATAGAATTAACAATTTCCCGTAGTATTTCACCTTGGTCAATAATATATTTTGTTTCTCTGTGCATTTCAGGTGCTCTTGTCATTGCTGCTTATGCATGGCAACTGTGCATGAGTGCATTTGCTGCTGCGAAATCCAAGAGATAGCACCAATGCTGGAGGAAGTGAATGTAGGCTGCATCACCCTGCATCCAGGTTTCAGTCCTGTGTGCCTGAATCCATATGTCCTCCAGACAGCCTACTACCACTACAGGCAACAGTACAACGAGACCATCTCTGATGTAAACAAGTAGGTCTTTTTCTTGATGAATTTGTTTTTCTTGTAAAAAAAAAAATTCAACAATGTGCTGTTGGCACAGTAAGAAGATGGGAAACACACACTCGGAATTTGTCTGTATTATGCTGGGGGTGAATGCGAGGGGCAGCAAGTATGGTGGTCTTTGGAGTAAAGTACAGTGGCTGGGCAAGGGGAAAAAAAAACGGCAATGTGTGTACATGAAATTATTTTTAATTCATGTCAAGAACAGTGTAAGGTGGTGGAGAAGGAGATGGGAATGTAAACACAACACTGTAACACTTGGTGAACAAACACAAGAACGGTAGACCAGCAGCTGCTCACACACACAAGCGGGCAATTTTGCAGTTCACTATTATTTTGACCACATACTGTGAAAGTGCCCTGAAGCACTATCTCCCCCGCTCATTTTTACTCCCCTCTTGCTCGGCCTTCCCATTTCCTTTTATTGTCTCTGCCAGTTCCTACTGAACACCCCATAGCCCCTCCCCCACACTTTTTTGACTGGCTCTTCTTTAGTTCAGCCACCAAGGACAGCACTCTGAAATGTCCTGATCTTGATTACCGCTTTCTGCCAGTTACACAATGACCCACATGTGTGCCTCTCAAGGTGGAAAATTTTAGAGCGGATCTGATTTAGTAATATCTTTGTGTATGGATTAACTGGAAAGGTCTTTACAATGACTGTCATTCTGCTAAGTTTGATGAGGCTCTTGCTTGTGTTTGCTTAGAAAATGTCAACGATAAAAAAAACACACACACATCTGAAATAGTATGGTAACTGGACTCGTAAGTGTAAAATTCACTTTTATCTCTAGCATTCTGGTTAAATGTGTATGTTGGTCACATAATATTCTCTAGGTGTAAAGTGTGATCTGTAACTATCTTGTCCTGTTGTGCACAAGCAACAAAACATACATTTTTTTGTGAACACACATTTTCGTGCTTTGAAATCATTCGACCCTTTGCACCAGTGCAGCAACATATTTTGTAGTTGACTCAGCCTGCAGGCTTGAGATCAGACATGAACATTTCACAGTGAAATCATTTCTTCAAAGAACATTTCAAAAAACTAACATGAAGAACTCAGAGGATTGTGCCTAGCGATTTTTGTTTGTGTATACGTGTCTGTATATCCAACAACAACAAAACTTTCCTCAGCATACATTGAACTCTCACTCTGATCCATTCAAACTTAAAAAAAAGATAACTCATCTCTAATATGTTTCATGGATTTTTTACTACAATATTGTCCAACATGTACAAATATGATTAATAACAAAATAGACATACAAAATGTGTGTAATCTGCTTCCGGAAATGTACAGCAAAGAGAAAGATCATGTAGATGAAACAATGGAGAAGAGAGAAAGAAGGAACTGTGGAATGGAAGACAGAATGAGGAAAGAAATAGAAAAAAGTATTTTAAAAAAAACAAAAAAAAACTAACATGTGTCAAACATACCGACATATACAGAATATCGGACGGCAAAATTTACAGTTATGACATGCATTACACATAGAATATTGTATAGCTCACGTTACAACTTTGATTGAATTGAAAGTTTATTTCACAGGTCTTATATACTACATTCTAGTAAGTTGTGCATGTGATATTTAAAAAAATGCAGTGATCAGGAAACTTACCTCTCTGTCTCTCTCTTTCTCAGTCAGTCAGTACATAATACATATATATGTCTTGTTTAAAAGTCATCTTTTCTGCCTTTTTTTTCAGCCGCTACCGTTACACTGCCTACAGACAGCTTGCAAGGTTTGTCTGGGGCTACTTGGGGAAGGAAATTCGAGTCGTCCTTCCAGCCTGTGCGGTCCTTGCCATCCGCAAAACTTTTCCGAGCCCCAATGGACAGTATACTGGCTTTCTTGAGCCAGAATAACATAGGTTGAAAACAAAAAAAGTGATTTGTCCAGCTGATTTCATTCTTGAATAAATTGTTTTGTTGAAAGAGTGATGATGATGATGTATCAACAATATTGAAAGAGTGAAGTAAATATAACACCCACACCAGACACGAAATGTGTTCAACGGAAAAACATCTCCCAGAAACATACTGTCTGCACTTTCAGACTGGGAAGACAAGAAATCTAAACTCCAGTTGACGAGTTCATCCTGCTGTCTCAACATGTGTATATCTCAGTAATTAACAACTTGTACTTCTATGTTTGTAATTGTATGTGAAGAAAATGTAAGAACAGGATTTGTAAAAAAAAAATTAACAAACTTTACAAAGGGATGTTATTAAAACCCAAAAAAACAGCAAAAAAAAAAAGAAGAAAAAACAGCAATGGGCGGCTTTGATTCTCTGGTGCAGTTTCACCATCAAACCCCCATCCACCCTCTTAAAGAATGGTAGTGTTATTCCCCTACCCAACACACATCTCTGCCCAACAGCCCTGAAAATGCACTGCGTGTTCTTAAAACTTTATACCCCCACCCACCCTCTACAGTGCAACGGAGGTAAGGGAGAGAGGCAAAGTTTTATGTTTTGTCAATACTGTGCCCCATATCCTCAGCTCCCATCTTCCTTTCATTATCTCAAAACAAAACAAAATCTTTAGCTCAGGCTGAACAAATTTTCTGTTGCCAAATGTCCCCTGCAGGCCTTCTCGCACTTCCATGCCTGTGCATGCACACACTAGTCACAGGAATCTGTGTTGACAGCGCCTGATGTATTGTATCGACTGAGAAGGCGGTTGACTGCCTCAGCTTTGTCTGGCTTCTGATAGGATGAACAAATGGGTGGTGGGATGTCATCCTCATCAGTCTCCTCCTCCTCCTCCTCATCCAGTTGTGGCTGCTGCTTAAGAAGTGCCAGTCTCTCAGCAAGTGTCTGCTTCTGTGCCAGACTGATCACTTGCTTCATCAGGCGGTAGACACATAACCTGCACATTCATTTATATCATTAGAAATCAAAAGAAAAACTCATTCAGCATGGCTTAGTATCTTAGGGAGGGTGGAGGTGGCATTGCTATATGTATATTCCAAGTTTCTTCAAGTAGGTTATACCTGTAAAATAATTTTTTCAGCTACAGTCTCCACAACATCAAAAACCTTTGTGTCCCCTCATGGCAACAGCCCTGAAAATGTTAACAAGGCCTACAGCTTCAGAACCAAACACAGTGCAGAATGCAAGCAATGCAAGTCACAGTATATTTAATAAAGCTCCCCCTCCCCATCCTATATTAGTTGGCAAGCTGATTCCCCCAACATCCACCACTTTACACCATCCCTCTCCAATATCAATTTTATGCTGGCTGTGTGTTCATCCTAAACAATGGTATGCTCTGATCCATTCAAAAGTGACACCAAACAAATACTGTCTCTGACAAGTCGTTACTCATAAGAATCAACGTAATTTTTTTTTCAATTTCCAATGCCACCAATGGATATCTGGATTAAGTAACAAAGATTTCTTTCCTTTTTTTACAGTAATAAAGTAAGGAATAAAAAAATATCACCTACAATAATCAAACTCCTCTTTGATCTCCTGTATACTGAACTCCTTTCTCCCCTTTCTGAAAGAAAGGTTGAAGGACTTGTTCCCATCCTTTGTGGTGGCCTGCTGTCTGTTACTGTTGCAATTAAAATGCAGGGCAGCCAGTTTGTTCTGAAACACAATACGAAGCACACAAACACACATACTTTTTAAGCTTGGATAAAAGCTTAACAATTGCTAAATAATGCTAAAGTAACCCTATTGATTATAAGAAATCATAATGTTTTTCCAATGTACTAAAGTTGCCATCCATTTATATACAGTTATATATAGGTATGACCATGACCAAAAAAGGCTGGGGGGTGGGGGGGTGTCAAGAGACCTACAATAAAAGAAAACATATGAAAATAGCTGGGAAAAGCATGAACATACAATCAAGGACAAGACAAAAATGTATTCTCTGCATATCATTTTCACCTACCGGTTTTATGTTCAAGGAATTGTCTTGAAACATTGAAGTTCGTAGTAACTACACAATATATCACATAATTGGAATTCAGGACACAGAAGCAAGTATGTTATCAACACTTTTACTTTAGTCTTGATTAGAACAGTAACAGGGAGGGAGGGCATTCTTGCTTTTCAATTTGTTTACCTGTGCAGCATGCCTTTGAAGGAAACCCAAACATTTTGGGAGCAAAATGGTTCAGTGTGGAGTGGAATCCTTCAATGGCAGCTGTCTGTGGCCCGGTCGACAGCATGGTCACGTCCTTCAGCATCTGACGGCTGTTCAACACCTCTCCTAGGGTCACAGACAATTTAGTACCTGCAACACAAGGATTGAAATGAAGACAATACTCTTTTTCCTTTCCATGTGTTGATTGCAACCAAGATGCATATGTATACAATTTGGCTGTCTGACTTATCGGGTGCAATGAATCTTCCATCATGACACAGACAAACATGAGTATCAGACATCTTAGCTGAGACATGTACAACTGATTGTAAACAAGCAGAGGAAAGTATACCTCCTTTTAACCATTTCTTCTTCCTTTCTGGGCCTTCAAGTCCAGGATGTAGACACTCAGGGAAGAGTGGGCCACTGTGGGTATGCTTGTCGTGAAGATGATTTTCCAAGCTCTTCCACTTCTCCAGCATGACCTGTCCCTGCTTCTCAGCTGCAGTGTTGGAAGAGGCAGCAACCCAGTACAGGTGATTTATTATGGATTTAATCCACAGAGACAGATCGCTGCACTCCTTCTGACTTGAAATTTTCAACAGTTTTTTCTTCAAACCTGAAAGCGTGAGACAAGAAATTGAAATGAAATAATGTGTTAAAAAATGCCTTGTCATGCTTAAAACAGTGAAAGCTGTCCTTTTCACTGTAAAAGTCATCCATAACCTTTTTTTATGCCTCTTGCAAATCTAAATTTCATGAAGAAAACAAAAATTGTAAAATGGAAAAAATAATCATGTTAGAAGCAGGTTACCCATAAAACAGATACCCATGCCTGTGAAATACCTTTAGCAAAAAAGGATGGTAAAAGCAAGTCTGCAGAAATTCACACAGCAGTGTGTAAAGGCAGCTAAAATATTAAGAGTATCTTTTTTTATAAATACAGCTGAAAAAAACATATTCTGATGTATACATGTAATGTGTCAGTCTGTGCATTAATGTTATCACTGTTGGGGCCATCAGGATGTATTAAACTTCACAATACTTCCTACACTGGAGTGTTGACAAGAACACAACAAACATGGGAAAGGAAAAACAGTATATAAAAATGAGGAGGGTGGGCAGTTTGGATTGGCTGTTGGTTGTAACTAAGTGCTTACCCTTCGCAACATGCCAGACATCTATGGAATGCTTTACATCCTTCATATTTTCCCGCACATGTTTGATGATCATGGGGTGTCGATCAGTGACAAGTTCACCAATATCCAAGTTCTGGCTAGTGAAGAACTTGATGCTGCTCAGGAGAGCCCCGCCTTCTCCATGTGGGCACTGCCTCCAACTTGATTGCTCTGTAAAGTATAGGTTATGAAGAAACTCGAGGAGTAAGTGTAGCATATCTCACAAGTCTGTAAGTTATGCATTTTTTTTTTTTAAAGATTTGAGTAAACTTCTAAATTAAGAACTGAATGATGCATAAATAGGTGCAAAGGATTGTTTCATGCAGTTCATGTTTGTGAAAAATCTTGAACCATTTTCCTATCACCAAAAGAGTGTTGGAGATATGACTCACTTGCTTGAGCTGTACATCTACAACCATCATGAAGTCCAGATCCATGACTGTGTAAGTGCCATATTTGGCACAGTGGCCTGGTGTGTCAGCTCTCCCATCACCCCCAAGCGTAAGCTGGCCTTCACGTTCCTTCACCTGTTAAAGAATACAGTTCAGTTGTCAGGCAGAGTACTGCTCAAGAAATATTTGCCTTTGAGAAAATCAGTTCAAAAAAAAAAAAAAAGACCTTTGTATTTATAACAATTATATGTAACACTCTAGCAACTGCTGTTGTGAAAAAATGCTGTTTTGCTCAGTTTTAAAACTGATAAATTGTTTACTTCCCTGGTTGATGTAGATAGTCTGGAAGCAGTTCCATTCATGGTCAATCGCAGGATGAAGATACGCTTTCTGATGACAGTAGAAGGTATCTTCAGACACAGCAGCAACTCCCATGTGACGAAGAAACCGTAGGGTTTTTGTGGGCTGGGATCCTGTGAAACAAAAAGCCATCATGTTTACAGACCTGTATTATTACTGTCCCAAAATTTACAGAAAATGGTTGCAGTCACATGTAACTTACATAATTATTTCACATATTTATCTTATGCATCTATGCCTCTCACAACATGCAGACTTTTTTTAATGGGAAAACTAGTCCCTATTCTCCCCAGATCCACACAGACAAGGATATTAGAACAACATGCTTTACCTGAAAACAATATGCTTGCTGTCATTAGCAGGTTTCCTTCTGGTATCTCCCCAACAGAAGGCTGGCTGGTCCAGATCCTGGTATGCTTGCAAACGCTACACTCCTGCTTCACTTGTAGCATGGAACCCCCCTCCCTTTTCATGGCTGGCAGGGTGGCTTGGCAACATCCAGAACACACGTTGCAAACAGTTCAAGAAGTTTGCTTTCAAAAACAATGTATTTCCTCTCCTGGTCTGAGGACTGTTGAAAGCTGAAACATATACAGTATATTGGATGTTATTTGAGCTCATTTAAACAAGCTCAAAGGAAAAAAAAAAATAGTAAACATACTTTCTTCTGTTTCAAGCTACTTTTAAGACATATTTTGTTTAAAAATCAGATTCCAAATGTCTCTGGCAAAGAGCAATTGAAAACAAAGAAGTAGAATCAAACAAGCACACCTCAGGAATGCAAAGTGGGTGGAAGCAAAAAAAATGTTCAGCCCGTGGCCAGCAACTCCAATTCTTTTGACTATTTTCAGTTTTCTTACTTCACTTCAACTTGCACTTAGGTTGGGGGATGGCTTTGTCTCCAACATTTTTTTTTTTTTCTTTTTGAAGGGGTGGAGTATTATACAACACACTTGATGATGTCACACATAAACTTTGGGCTGTCCCAACAGTGAAGTCACTATTTTGATTCCTATCAACCCAGCTGAGCCTCGTGTTAAAAAAAAAACAATATAATACACCCCCACACGCTGCACTGATTTGTGTACGACACCTTCAGCCATTAATCCATGAACTGTGTGGCCTACAGGCCGACTGGACAGCACCGTATCCCCTTATTTCAAAATATTTCAGTGATTTGCCAAGGGCCAACACTTTGCTACATCCCTGCACACACACACACACATAGAGTCTGAATGTTCAGCAACATTACTAACAGCAATCCATACTACTGTGCCCAACCCCACTTTCTCAATGATTTCTGTACCAAGACTACCATAATACTAAGATCAAATAATCATTTTGAAGAAAATGTGTTACCTTTCCATGTCTTCTTCCTCTTCCAATTCCATGTCTGATTCTTCTGACAGTTGATCTTCATCGAAAATAAAGTCTTTGTCCTGGTTATCATCATGCCATGGCTCACTGAGTTCTGACGATGGTTCCATCTGGCTCTCATATTCTGTGGAATAAGGCAGTTCTGCACTGGTAGTGGCTGGATGCCTTATTTGACCTGGCTCACACTGGGTGCTCGTACAGCGTGTGTCAGGTTGTGGGGTTTGAACATCTGTAAGATAGAAAAATATATATATACAGACATCATGAACAGTCAGATCCACATACCATTAAGAAAAGAAATATGCTTTGTAAGTTTAAACTAGGTTTTACTTCTGATCAAGAGAAACAGTGCAGCTGACTGCTTAATTCCAAATTCAGCACAACAGAGAAGGAAAACCTCACAATAAAATTTTTTTAAGTCTATATATGAAAGAAAAGAAAAAAGAAAAAGAACAAAATTTCACTACACAAAATTCAAGTTGATTTCAACAAAAACATCCAGTCAAAAAGATTTTTTAAAATGCTGAAGACAAAATGCGGATACTTCAAGCTTAAAAATATGCATGAACTGAAGCTTAATCAACTTGTCCTCTAAATTAATCCTCCCACCCAACCCACCTCCCCGAAATGTACATACCTCTGTGACGGATCTCTGGGTAAACTTGAACACCTCTGCTGTATGTCTTGGGTCTGCTAATTTTTTGGCACCACTACTTGCAATGACACCTGGAAGTAAGAAGAAACTATAGTAAACATAGCTACCAGATAAATGTATCAAAAATTAATTTTAAATTTCAAATGATATAAACATTGTTACCAGAACAATGTATCAAATATGGCACAGGAACATTATACAAAGCTCATGGATGGATAGATAGGTAGCTAAGTAGGTTGATAGGTTGGTAAGCTGGTTGGTAAGTAGGTGGCTAGGTAGGCAGACAGGCAGGTAGGAAGACAGACAGATACAGCTAGATTTTATAACTGCACACAAACACAGTGCTATCACCATTATGAGTGGACAATGTCTGACATAAAACAATGAACTGCACTATCCCCGAAAGTTGTAGTTCATGAAAATATATCTTTTGAGGAGTGAACACTGCAAAATCCAGCCAAAGTTCTGTTTTTCTCGAAAATCTGTGTATAATACCCAGAAACAATATACAATATATAGCAAATGAAACAAACACCAGCCAGGACTTATATGAATCATGAATGTCGTGGAAGAAAAGCTTGCCTCAGTCTGAACCTCTTCATCAGCTGTCAGCTTCTGTGGCTGATCCTCAATCACAGGTGAAGAAGATTCTGTTTTTCCTCAACCATGTAATTTTGCAGGACTTTGTCAACAAACCTGTGCAATCAAATTCGCCTTTTAATGAAAAGCAACAATATAAAATAAAATCGTAACATTTTCCAGTGTTGAAATTCTTCAGAAAGAAATAAATAATGTAACATGAAAAATATGAATGACCTGTTGGGCAGGGGATGGCTGGGGTGGTGTGTGTGTGGGTGGGGGGGGGGGGGGGGGGGGGGGGGGGGGGGAGTACAAAACTAGCAATAGTCTTCAGTTTTTTGATTTCAGTTCAGATTCTCTGGGATTTAGCTAAGCATTGTGTGTTGATTTTGTTTTCACAGTTGGGAAAAAAAAAGTTTATTCCTTCCACCACACTACACTTCCCATTTACAATACATAAGCTCTACAGAATGCCAAGTATTTAGGTACCCAAGGAATAGTGAAAGAATAGTTCATCTGCCAAAAAAAAACTGGTGTACATGTTGTTTAAAAATTTGATATACAATATCAAATGCCAGCAAATCAAGATGAAGTAAAACAGTGTAAAAACTGATCATGAAAATAATACTGACAATTAAAAATGACTAAAAACATCAGAGTGTTCTACAGTTGATGATCTTGGGTGTATGTGTGTTTCTCTGTGTGTGTGTGTGTGTGTGTGTGTGTGTGTGTGTGTGTGTGTGTGTGTGATTCACTGATTGCTTATCAGTGTTTGTGTGCGTTTTCTTTCTTTGCTTACCAGTGTGAGTGAGATTGCTTATCAATGTGTGTGTGTGTGTGTGTGTGTGTGTGTGTGTGTGTGTGAGAGAGAGAGAGAGACTCACTCTTTTGCGTTCTCTTTTGGCATAGGCACCTCGAACAGTGGTAACACCCGGCAGTGCACAGACCACCGGACGGCTGTATGTTGTGGTTGTTGTGGTTTGCTGCTGGCGAGGTTGTTGCAACCGTGGTGATGATACTCGAGCTGCAGTGAGTCGTCGGAGAGGGCGAGCTGGTTCGACGTGATTTTTGTCTGACACTGAACTCGTGCTTCTGAATTGTTGGTACTGCTCCGGGCTTCAAATATTTATTTCTTCTCGGCATGTTGAAGTCTGTGCACAGACCGTATGTTAATGGATAATCGTCATCTGTGAAGTGCCTTGAGCAGACGAACGAGTTTTTGTTTGGTGTCGAGTACTGTGGCCCGAAGTTCTCTCGACATGTGCGGACGAAATCAGTCCATCTCTTTCTTAATTGCACGTCAGTTGGGAACTTATGCAGACTTATCCCATCACTATTGGTCCCCGTACATTCAGCAACTGCACAAAATTTTCCCGTCCGCTTCTTCTTCGCAGCGATGCAATCCGCAGAAGTTGATTCGGCTGCCATTTTCACTGACGCTAACACACTTGTGACGTCACAGGGTTGGAGTGTCGGATTTGCAACTTCCGCAGGTGTGCTTTCTACAATTTACGCAAAAATAATCCAAACGGTAATTTTTCGTCCGAAACAACACCGCGAGCGCTTTTTATGCATCATAGAGACTTCTCACACAAAAAATAGCCGAGCACTCAAGTAGGTCTTTAACAATGCAGGGTGTTATTGGTTTCAAAGAAATTCCAACCATTAACAATACCAGGTGTCATTGGTTTCAAAGAAACGCCGTTCATTAACAATGCAGGGTGTCATTGGTTTCAAAGAATCGCCGACCATTAACAATGCAGGGTGTCATTGGTTTCAAAGAAACGCCGACCATTAACAATGCCCGGTGTCACTGGTTTTCAAAGAAACGCCGACCATTAACAATGCAGGGTGTCATTGGTTTCAAAGAAACGCCGACCATTGACAATGCCAGGTGTCATTGGTTTCAAAGAAACGCCGACCATTAACAATGCAGGGTGTTATTGGTTTCAAAGAAACGCCGACCACTGACAATGCCGGTGTCATTGGTTTCAAAGAAACGCCGACCATTAACAATGCAGGGTGTTATTGGTTTCAAAGAAACGCCGACCATTGACAATGCAGGGTGTTATTGGTTTCAAAGAAAACGCCGACCATTGACAATGCAGGGTGTTATTGGTTTCAAAGAAACGCCGACCATTGACAATGCCGGCTGTCATTGGTTTCAAAGTCAAAAACGCCGACCATTGACAATGCAGGGTGTTATTGGTTTTTCAAAGAAACGCCGACTATTGACAATGCCAGGTGTCATTGGTTTCAAAGAAACGCCGACCATTGACAAAGCAGGGTGTCATTGGTTTCAAAGAAACACCGACCATTGACAATGCAGGGTGTGTATTGGTTTCAAAGAAACGCCGACCATTGACAATGCAGGGTGTTATTGGTTTCAAAGAAACGCCGACCATTGACAATGCCAGGTGTCATTGGTTTCAAAGAAACGCCGACCATTGACAAAGCAGGGTGTCATTGGTTTCAAAGAAACACCGACCATTAAACAATGCAGGGGTGTTATTGGTTTCAAAGAAACGCCGACCATTGACAATGCAGGGTGTTATTGGTTTCAAAGAAACGCCGACCATTGACAATGCCAGGTGTCATTGGTTTCAAAGAAACGCCGACCATTAACAATGCAGGGTGTTATTGGTTTCAAAGAAACGCCGACCATTGACAATGCAGGGTGTTATCGGTTTCAAAGAAACGCCGACCATTGACAATGCAGGGTGTTATTGGTTTCAAAGAAACGCCGACCATTGACAATGCAGGGTTGTCACTGGTTTCAAAAGAACGCCGACCATTGACAATGCAGGGTGTTATTGGTTTCAAAGAAACGCCGACCATTGACAATGCCAGGTGTCATTGTTTCAAAGAACGCCGACCATTAACAATGCAGGGTGTTATTGGTTTCAAAGAAACGCCGACCATTGACAATGCCAGGTGTTATTGGTTTCAAAGAAACGCCGACCTTTGACAATGCCAGGTGTCATTGGTTTCAAAGAAACGCCGACCATTGACAATGCCAGGTGTCATTGGTTTCAAAGAAACGCCGACCGTTACCCAATGCCCGGTGTCATTGGTCTTAAAGAACGCCGACCATTAACAACGCGGGGAGTAGGGCACAGAGACAGAGCAGTGACAGTGAGTAACTGACACGCTCTAAGTTACCCCCACGTGCTCCCGCACATGCTCCTTGCCCAGCATTCCAATGCCATAGCAACCTTTCGGCGGTGAACAACCGGCGGAGAAAAACCCACAGGCACCTTACAATTCTAATATGATTATTGGGCAATAATAGGTGGGATATGAAAAGGGAGAGATAAGGGCAGAACTAGACGGGTGGTCGGGCAGAATTGGCAGAGCTGGCAAATAAGGAGACTGTCCGACTCAAATGACATTAAAAAAAAAAGGGGGTGGGTGGGGGGAATAGAAATATGTCTTAGTGACGCAAGATAGAGTGTCCAACAATTAGTCGGTTGCGAGACACACAACTACACAATGAAGCATAAGACAATTATGATCAGGTACAATCAGTAGATGAACAGTGATCGAGTTCTTAGGGGATGCGTTGTTTGACTGTCCACCCTCACCCCACACCCACCTCCCGTCAGTGCACACCACAGTGCACGAAGGTAGACCACAAGACAAAAAGATCAGACATATGACGTTAAGATAACTCCGATTCTTCAGCAGGCGGATGTTGTCATTTTTTTGCTTTCCACTCGCGCCCATCAATGTTAACCCAACGTTAACCCAATAGGTACCAACAAGTTCGATGTCAAACCGTGTCCCGTATCAAATCACAGTAGACCTTGTTCAAAAATGTTACTTACCCGTCTGTTAACACACTTGTTACATGCGGGGGTATTTTTCACTTTTTTTTTTTTTTTTTTTTTTTATACAAAAGCACACATAAAAAAAAAAAAAAAAAGAAAACCAGAACAATAAACATTCGTTGACTGTTGAGAATAATGGAAGCATAGACGAAGCACAGAAGGAAAAAAAAAATGAAAAAGAAAAGATAGAAACCACTTGCAAAGTAATTTTAGTCAATGGCTTCGATCTCACGTAGGCTTGTTACTCTTGTAACATTATTTCCTTTTTTAATGAAAATAATCTGTGTCTCTACACCAAGTGTCAGTGATTGTATTGTTTTTCTTTCTTTAACAGTCTGGCATTTTCTGGCCACGTCTGCTCGCACCCTGGTCAGGTCTTCGTTGATGTAGATCCTGGGTGCCGACGTACCAGAGGAGGCCTGAGACGAGGTCTGAGCTCCAAGAGACGGCCACTGCAGGGAGGAAAACAGTTTCCTGCCGTCCACCTTGCTCAGACCACTGCGAGCTCTCAAGAGGGCCTGATTAAACTTGTACGAGGTGAATTTCACCAGCACTGGTCGGGTGGATTGGGATCCTTGAGCCGCCTGGCGTCCCACCCTGTGGCTCCGGTCGATGGCGGGGTCAGGGATGTCCACGCCGACGGCCCTGACCACAGTCTGCACGATGACGTCGGTGTTCTCTCCGGCCGACTCTGGCACGGAGCTGATGCGCAGATTGTTGCGCCGCCCGTACTGCTCCAGAACGTCGACCTGCTCCTGCAGCGCTCGGATCTCCCTGTCCTTGGCCTCCAGCTGCTCTCTGAGCCTCACGATCTCCTTCCTCAACTCGTTGGTCACCTGGGCGGCCACAGCTTTCGACAGCAATTCCAGTACAACTGGATCGGTCATGGCTGCCTTCACCTCCTCCCTCACTGTCCCAGCAGACGACATGGTGGGCTGGAAAGGCGCACCCTGATGTCAAGTTTCCAACAGTGTGCTGGACAAAAATTCGGGATTGATTATGGTGTCGTCGCTGTCCGATCCCGTGAAACTGACGTCCGGACACTGTCTCTTGCCTTCACTGTCAACTAGGGGGGAAGAAGCAGGACGCTTTGCGTTCTCGTTTGACATGTGTGCGAAACCGAACGGAGAGATCGTGCTAGAGAAATAACATCCCTACATTCCAACTTGCTGATCGAGTAACAGTTGCAGAAGAACCACAGAGCAAATCGGCCACGTCAGTTCACGACACGCACGCTTGTGTTTTCACGAGCACGGAAGACACATGTAATAAAGCACGGGCACCTGCCTTTCTCTCTATCTGCTGCACATTCTCCCACCTCGCTTTCCCGTGTGTATTTTAAAAGGCAGGCCTGGCGTTCTCTTGTTCAAAACACGATTACTTCAGACGCCTTTTCCTATGATATGTCACTCACGAAAATAATAACAACAACTAAATACAACTAAATAAAGTCACCTAGTAGGTCAATACACTCCAAACACAGCACATTGTCACATTAATCCATCAGAAGTAAGCACACTTCACCACATAGTCCAATACACCCTGTGTTCGCCTCAACACCGCAAAATTCAAGGGAGCCCAAACTTGCAGTTGTTCAGCAATCCGCCATTACAATGTTGTGTATCTTGCCCGAAGAAGACCTAAAAGTTTGAAACGCATGGTGTTTTGTCTTATACGTTGTCCTTGTTGTTTTGAGGGAGTCACTAACAAATCCTTTTCAAAATTTGTTTCCGTTTCCACCTGTAGTCATCTCACTTTGAAAGTAAGGGAGGCTATGTTTTCTCCTGGACTCTTACTCTGAAAATAAAATAAATAAATAAATAAATAAAAACAAGATACAAAGCATCTAAATGTACTGTCAGTTTAGATCGTTCTTGAATACGCATTTTAAAAAAAAAAAAAGTCACACTCAAACTTGCGTTGTAATAAAAACTAACGTCACAAACAAACATGCGTCATAACGTATTTCGTCACTGAGATAAGAACTCGCCGAAGTACTTTCAGTGATATTCCTTAAGAAGAAAACCCGTTTGGGGCCGTTATAGCTGTTAGTAACGGATATTCTGGTAAAATAAACATCCGGCATCATCTGTGACCCATAATGAGCATACATACAAATTTTCAGAAAGATCAGCCCAGAAGTTTTGTCTGGAGCGAGTGGAACACATTTTGACCATGGACACACACACAGACACACGCGCGCGCGCAGAGAGACAGAGAGAAGAGAGAGAGACTGACAGACAGCATTTCTTCGTTCTCATTGTTAAGTGCTCCTGTTCTATAAGATCAGGGAATACAAAAAAAAAAAAAAAAAAAAAAAAAAAAAAAAAAAAAAAAAGAAAAAAAAAGTTGACTTAGCAAAAAAAAAAAAAAATGGTATGCAAACACACAGAGAAATGATGTTGACGGTGACGGGATGACATGATAGTTAGGTACTGTTAGACAGACAACCTGTGTGCAGCAGGAACACCTGTATCAACAGTCAGTGGTGGACAGTGGAGAAAGATCTCATGAAACCACGTGTGGTGAGCACCGCGATGTGGCCCTACTCTGGGCCAGTCAGGAGCCACGAGGGGGAGGCACCGTTGCTTTAGAGGTCAACAAAGGGCATAGGCATTTGTAAAAGATATAAAAACAAACAAACAAATAAATAAATAAATAAACAACATTGTCAGTAAGACCTCACCCCCCCCCCCCCCCCCCCCCAACATCCCCC
>JADBJO010020495.1:0-7500 GCA_016801955.1 Conus betulinus
GAAAAGCTGGTATACCTGCCTGGTGGAAATATTATTAGGGTGCTTTTGACGTCTTTTGGAAAATGGTTATATTTTGGCTAACTTCTGATTAAAAAACGCTTCTGATTAGAACTGAGTTAATCAAGTCATTGAGTGGTTTTTATGCTCTGTTTGCATTCTTTGTAACCTTCTGTTATCTTATTGTCAGGTCTTACAATATTTAAAACTGTCTTCTCCATCGAAGTTTCTGCTGAACACTCTTAATGTTTCCTCGAGCTTGTGTTTGGTCACACGACATTCTTGATCAAACCACAGGGCGTTCATGTCACTTGATTTATTCTTATCTTGTCCACATGCATTTTGCTTGCTTTAGAATGCAGCTGTTTAAAACACCCTGAGAGCAACATTTGATTTTTATTTTCTATAAAACCAATGGCTGAATTCACTGTTTGTAATGTTATTATGATTCAACCAATCATGAAAAAGTTAGCGTTGTTATCTTCCTACGGAAAGTTATCAATAAATTTAGTGCCCTCTTGCCTGTTAACTGTGTGACTAACAATTTGCATAAACATCAAGATAATTCCAAAAGAAAATGGTCGGAATCAATGCGGTCTATTAAATATACATGCATCAGTGACTTCATGTGTAGATACAAGCCAATGGATATCCAAAATAGTCAGTAACACTATTTCCTGTATCAGAGATGCATGTAAACGACCTTGCCGGTCATCATTATACACACCATTCATGATACATACTTAAACGTTGTACACATATTCAATAGATATTTTTTCATACTTATTCAGCAAATTCTCTCGGATCCTCTGGTTACCTTAGCATGTAGTACTTAGCACTTTTGATTTGAGAATAACTAGCATAGCACCAACCTAGACTAGATAGACCATTCAGGTCTCCACCTAGTAATGGATACACATCAGGGGAACTGTGAAAATTTATCAGCAATAGTATTTCACACTAATGCCATTGGCAATCCCAAAGAAGAATGAAAAGGAGAATTATCTTGTGGTCTGTGTATGAAATGTACATGACAACCTTTGGGCACACCTAAATCGCATTTTGGGATAAGAAACATTAAAATATTATTACAGTCATTATCTATTTCTTGCATGTATTTCAGTAATTCAGGTGTTATTGAATAAAGTACTCCTTGACCGTCTACGTTGTGCTGTAACTGAATCGCTGATTTACCGAAGACGCTGTTTATTACTAAATATAATAGAGCAAAGGTTTTCAACACAAGATTCCATCAAGGCATATAAAACCAAAACACCAAAACTTAACTAGCGATTTTTTTTTTAATCTTTTAACTGTGACAGCATACCATGCACGTTCCATTGTAAAAAAAAAAAAAAAAATGAAAGACACGACACATTTAGAAAAAGTATGAACCATATTCATTTCACGCTTACGCTCACTCACACATTGATCATGCCCCCCCCCCCCCCCCCCCCCCCCTTTTTTTTTTTTTTTTTAGTTTTTTACTTTTTTGTTGGTGGCATCAGTTTATCGGATCAATGGAGCACCTAAGGCAGTGATTTTCTTTTCTTTCTTTTTCATTATTTCTTTCTTTTCTTTTTTTTTTTTTTTCTCTTTTTCCTAAATCCCTCTTCATTTTTTGATGCTTCACACTGTCCTCTTCATCTTCCAAAAAACAAACAAAAAGCGAAAAAAAGCAAAAACAATTTCCACTTCTTTTTTTTTTTTTCCCCTGAACCAGTCACTTACACACCATGCAAAGTCTGTTTGTTTCATTTAAAAATGGACACGTGTTTTTTTGCAGATTTCAATGTTTTGGCGTTTGATACAAACTGTCTGGCTTGTTAGTGTTCCAATGTGTAGTGAACTGGCACACTCACTCTGACAATGTGTTGCTTGCACAACGAAAACAACACAGATTAAACAAAAAAAACTTGAATTATTACTTTCATTTCAGTCTTTCCCAAAGAACGAGCGAGATGGATAATTTGTTACCTGCTAGCTTCAATTTGTGTTGCGCTTCCACCCCCCCCCACCCACCCACGCACTCTCTCTCGCCCCCCCCCCCCACCTCTCCCCCCCCCCCCCCCCCCCCGCTCTCAAACATGTTAACAATGGTAATTACGTGTTAAAGGCACGGTATCGAAACAAACAGCTTTATGCGTAAGCGGCTCTCACCAACCAATTCTGTATGTACACACGCCTGAAAGGAAATCATTGATCCCAGTTGCCCGTCTCCCTCCCATCCTTCTACCCAAGCGCTTGAGCGCTCCTTACGTCACACGCCCACCACCATCACCAACACATCCACCACCACCACCCACAGCAGAAAAAAAAAAAAGAAAGAAAAAGAGAGAGGGAGAGAGGCAGACTGACAGACAGACAGACCGTCAGGCAGACAGAGAACAGACAGACAGATGGACAGAGACGGCGTCAAAAGAGAGAGGGAGGGAGAGAATGGGATGTTGAAGGGGGGGGGGGGGGGAGAGTTACCGACAGATAATGCACGGCATACAAATAGAGAGAAAACCACAGGAAGAGAGACACTGAGTCAGATGGATAGACAGGCAAACAGGCTCACACACTCTCATACAAACAGAGATAGATAGAAAGAGTGCGTGCGTGCGCACGCGCGTGCGAAAGAGAGAGAGAGAGAGGAGAGAGAGAGAGAGAGAGAGGGGAGGGGGGGGGGGAGCGAAAGAGAGGCAAGCAGACAGACAAACAAGATAGACAAACTAGCGAACATGTAGAGAAAAATAAGAATAGTCACTCTCATGATATACAGCAGCTGGGAAAAAGAAAAAGACGTTGGAGCCACGGACGGACGGGCAGACAAATGGACAAGCAAGCAGACAGACGGCCAACAGGACTGACACAGACAAACCTGAGAGAGAGAGAGAGAGAGAGAGAGAGCGAGAGAGAGAGAGAGAGAGAGATTGGAGAGAGAGAGACGGAGGGAGGGAATGAGGGAGAGATAGAGAAAGGAAACCCACAGGCTTCCTACCATACTTTTCCAAACGGTAGCTATAACTGTTTCTGTAGAAATATGCAAAGGAAAATCTTCATCAGATAGTGTGTTTTCTAGTCACAGCCACAGCCCGGTCGGCCCCGCCGCAGCCCCGGTGCCGGCAATCCACAGGGAAAGTCAATGTCAAGTCGTCAAGAGGCAACCCACCGGAGGAGACACTGCACTGCTGCGGCCGAGTCACTTCGGTGGTGTTCAGTGGCGCCTGTTCTGAATCTAACATACGCAGGACACCACCTACTAAGCCCCCTACTGACGACAATAATTGCTTAGTCGCGGAGCCGGCGTGAGTGAGCTCTCCCTCCGGAGGCGCCCACCACGTCCGTCCAACGACAGCCCCCATGGACTCGCCGATACGGGTGACCCCCGACGGAACCAAACCAAGGCCACAGACGTGGAGAGGACATCGAAATTGAGGTCACCATGAGAGCAGGGCATGAAGGGCCACAGAATTTGAGACTTTTTTTTTTTTTTTAATGCTGATCGATGAGAATGAGGATGATTAAGATGATGCTACGGATTTCATTTCGGTCTGAGACTACATGACAGGGCTGTACTCTACGCTTCCTTTCATAATATATCCCGGCGTCAACCAGCCCGAGAGATACAGGCACCTGCAGTGTTGGTCAGGAAAATTTGAGCAACACTCTCAGAAAACGCATCCATTAAGTGGATGAAACTCGACTGTGTGGTCCCAGTCTTCCCAACTGAGTCCGCAGCAACTCAACTCTGGGTAGGAGCCGGTCGGGGCAGAAAAACCCACATGACTTCTGATGGGATTCGAACCCACGACCTCCCAGCCGTGAGTCCGCGACGCTAATTAATGAATTTGTAATTCGCAAGAATGAGACCAAATTTGTTTATACCAAACAGTATGTCCAGAACAGATAGTTTTAGTCTTATATCTGTTTTTTACGTATATAAAATTCTCGATGAACAACCAAAATATTTGCACAGGTGGGACAATCATAGAAAAAATGTTCAATATAATCAATTGTGTCAGGACGATACGAACACTTATTATTTCTTTTACTTGCATTTTACTTAGAAGAATATTTGTGGGGTAAATATTATGCAAGATTTTCCAGTGCAGGACTCTTAATCTTTGTTTTCTGTTGTAACGTCTTTCGCTCTTGACCATATAGGTGTATCTAGACTAACACCAAATTTTCTGAGCCAAAATTGGGATGCATATGGAGTCACTGGTTTTTTGTCGTTACAGACTAATTTCCTAATATCCTTTACTTTCCTATTGAACTGACTCGCCTCGCATTTCTGACTCCCTTCTTCTTTTTCACCGTTCTATATCCACTGAAACCCATGTCTTTGGAATAGTGTTAATTAAAATGTTATAATCTAGTACGATATTTGCTCTGTTTTGCCCTATCATGTCTTGTAATTCCTCTAGAGTGAGTAAACAGTTTTCTTGAGAATTAATAATCTGTTTAATAGTTTCAATTCCATTCTTTTGCTAAGTTGGAAAGAACAACGTTTTGTGCTTGCAGGTGAGAAGTGAATTATTGAAGATCATTTGACTTTGAAAATTGTTGCAATTAATATCTTCCATCGTAATGACTGATTTGTTCTCTAAATAAGTGGTTAGGACCTCTTTCCAAAATTCATTGTCTATTCTTTCAAGTCCTTTAATATCTTTTCTTTTACAGTTGATATGGAAGATTCTGTCACCTTTTGCCAGCTTTTCCAAATGCCATTTTGGAATAAAAAACTCCGCTTGTGTTTTTCAGTCGCGTCAAACAGTTTTCCTGCCCATTGTAAATAAAAGTATTTTTTGTAGCTCGAGCATGTTTTAACATTTTAAGACCCCCCCCCCCCTCTCCATACTCACCTTCCATTACTTTTAGTTCCACTTTTTCAAATCTTTCTCCGTTACTGTTTTTTTTCTGCCAGAGGAATTTATAGAGTATTGTATTTATTTTATTTAGTACATTATGGAGAATACCTATAGATTGTATTACGTATATGAATTGGCTGATCCAAAATGTCTTTATAACCACAACTTTACCTTGAATACTCAGGTCACGTTTACTCTATTCCTTAATTATGGAATTTATTGCATCTAATCTATGAGACCAGTTGTCTTCAATGTCTTGTGGCATTTTTGTTTGTTTCAAATAAATGCCCAGTATTTTCATTTTACTGACCAAAGTAAATGGAATATTTTCATCTTCATTCTTATTACCCATTCTCAAAACCTTAGTTTTTTGTGTAGTTAATCTAAGGCCAGAAACTCTTCCGAACTCAGTTAGTATTTCTAAAGCTGTAAGCGTGTCTGTCCTGTTTTTTTCAAAAAAAAGTGTTGTGTCGTCGGCCATTGATTTTAATTTGATATGAACAGGGCTTGTGCAATGAGGCGTTGGAACTGTAATGCCCTCTAAGTAACTGTTTCTAATTTTGATCGCAAGCAGCTCTGCGGCCAGTACAAATGCGAGAGGTGAAAAAAGGGCAACCCTGTCTGATACCAAAGGAAATATCGAAAGGTTTCGGAAATCCAGCCACCATGATTAATACTACTTGAACTACCGAACATATACCCACCTTTTAAAGACCACACCAAAACCAAAAACATCAAATGCATGCAACAAAAATTTTTCTGGATATTGAATCAAAAGCTTTACGGTAGTCGACTGCTAGTAGATACCCATCCTCATTACGTGTGTTAAAGTAGTTTAATACATCATCTATGGACCTTATAATTGTTGCATTATTTCTGCCTTTCAGATAGCCAACTGATCGCTGTTAATTAACTTATGAATAACGCCGCTAAGTCTTTTCTGCTGAAACTTTTCAAGGATTTTATAATCTGTATTAGTCAAGGTAATTGGTCTCCAGTTTGTTAACTGATCTCTTTCTAAGTCTTTTCCTTTGTGTAATAAAGTAATGATTCCTTGTCTTTCAGTGTACGGGTATTCACCTTTATGAAAAGATTCAATAAAAGAACTTGTGGCCAGTTTACCTAGTTTACTCCAGAAGAATTTTAAGAATTGTACTGTGATTCCGTCGCATCCAGGTGCCGACCCATTACGTAGTTTACTTAGCGCATTTGTTGTTTCCTCCAAGGTAACTAGTCCTTCACATAAGGCAGCATCATTATCATCTAAACATGGAAAACTTCTGACTCCAGGAATTTGTTAGTCTCCTCTATAACATTTTCTGCGACCGTTGTTTGGCTGTACAGATTTTTATAAAACGAAACTTGTTCTTGTAAGATATCACTTTGTTTAGTTAATACTTCTCCTGTTTCTTTATGCAACCTTGTTATGACTTTTCGTTTACCCCCTAGCTTTTTCTAAATTGCAGAAATACTTAGTGTTTTGTTCCCCATTTTCAACCCACCTAACTCTCAATCTTATCTGTGCTCCCTTTGCGTCATGCAGTTGTTTTAATTTTAATTTATGCTTTAATGCATATATGTGGCTTGCGACTCTTCATTTGAAGGGTCCTTAATTAGCTTTGTTTCAATTTCTGAGATCTGTAGGTTTAACTTAAAGCGAATCGTTTTTTTTCTTTTGGCATGACAATTCTTTTCCAAATTCGCTACAAAAATGTCTTATTTCAATTTTCAACATTTCCCATTTATCAATATTTGAGACATTGCCATTAATATTGTCGTTAAGCTCTTTATCTATCAGACTATTCAACTGCTGTACAAAATCCATGTTGTTGTTTTTTTTAAATAACTATTGTTGAATTTCCGTTAACGTGGTCCACGCATGAATTCACACTGATTCAGCTCAACTGTCACAACCTTTTGGTCCGAGTTTGGAATGGTCAGATGTTCACATGATACACAATGACTTAATACATCCTCTGTTGTAAAGCAATAGTCAAGCCTACGAGCTATAAATGGACTGCACCTGTGCCATGTATAATCATGTTCATTTCGCATGAAATACTCTCCAAAGATCACTCATTTCTAGGTCTTTCGTTTAACTTATTAAGATCTTGAAACTTTATTTTCACGGTGAGGTTTGCCTGATATTATATCAAGAGCATTGTTATGAACACAGTTTAGTCCCCCCCAAACAACATAATGTTTTTTGTCACTGTACTTTTTACATTCTTCTTTCAGTTGTTTGAAAAAAAAGTCCATTTTTGAAGTACTATGATTTGGAGCATATATATTTGCTAAATAGAAATCATATTTATCACATTGATTGAAACAATCAAGATTCCATTTTGTTCCATTGCTAATGTGACTCCCTGGAAATGTTTTTGCAATCAAAATAACTTCTCCCTTACTCCTGTTGGTACCTCCGTTGTAAAAAATATTTACCTCCCCACTCTTTTTCCCATATAGATACATTACTGTCAGTTACATGAGCTTCTTGAGGACAGATCAAATCAAACTTTCTGTTTTTAAGAAATAAAAAAATTGATGTTCTTTTATATTTTATTTTTAATCCTCTACAATTCAGTGACGTTATACGGATTTTATTCATTATATGAAAAATTGCTCTATTTCTTTGCCTACGAAT
>JADBJO010020495.1:12500-22500 GCA_016801955.1 Conus betulinus
GCGTTCACCAAGATCAGGTGTGTGATGGCATCAACCAATGTCCCAAATGGGACGAAGAGTTGCTCTGTAGTCTGCAGTGTCCAGAACCTTGCATTTGCCACGGTCTGGCCTTCACCTGTCTCACACCTTTCCCTGCCCATAGCTATCCTGAAGTGCGGTACTTGAACATGGATGGCAGTGGTACGACTATGTCTGCACTGTCAGCCAGCAACATGTTGGTCTATCTTAATCTGGCTAACTGTCACCTCAAACATGCCTCCAACATTACGTTACTTAACTTGAGAACTCTTGATCTGAGCTGTAACAGCCTTGTCAGTATTCCTGTGGAGATTTTTGACCAGTACTCCAAGTCTAGAATCATTATTTTTGTCCAATAATCCTTTGACCAGCTTTCTCAGTATGAATACAATGAAGACATTTTCTGCAGTCAGAACTCTGGACTTGTCACTTTCCGTCTCTTCACCCTAGATCCCTATATGGTCATGAATCTCTTTCCTGGGGTAACCTTTCTGAATCTGTCTTACAGTGGCACAGAGATCGTCACTGGCCTACGTTTTCAGCCGGTGAGACGACTTGAAGTTCTGGACTTGAGGGGCTGTCCAATGACCGGCATTGACAAACATATTTTCGGGGGTCTCAACCACTTGCGCGCTGTTTCTGCAGATGACTTCAAGGCATGCTGTGCAGCCATGCTCCTGCCAGACTTCAGGCACTGTCAGGCCCCTCGGGACGAGCTGTCTTCTTGCCAGGATCTACTGAGATCTAATGTCTACAGGGTATGTCTGGCTGTTTTCAGCAGCCTGGCTTTGATAGGTAACGGCGTGAGCTTTTGTGTTTCGCCTGTCATCTCTGCGAGGCAGCGGCTCACCAGGCTTCAACATCTTCGTACTTTACCTCTGCGTGTCTGATTTTCTGATGGGTATCTACCTGCTGCTCGTTGGCACGGCTGACAGAATGTACCAAAATAACTATATCTGGGAGGATCGGAGATGGAGGCATAGCGTGCCATGCAAACTGGGTGGTTTTCTGTCTTTGATGTCTTGTGAGGTGTCTTCTTTCCTAATTTGCTTGATCACATTTGATCGATTCCTAGTCGTTCGCTTTCCATTGAGTTTCTTGCATTTCAGAGGATGGAATGCACAACTGGCTTCTTGTTTGTCGTGGGTCGTGGGATTTTTTCTCGCTGTTTTTCCATTGTTACCGAGCGTGGCTCACTGGAAGTTCTACAGTCAGACTGGAATCTGCATTCCTCTACCCGTCACTGGGGAAAGGTCCGATGGCAATGATTACTCATTTGCAATCATGATTGTCCTGAATTTCATTCTGTTTCAGATCGTTGCTTTCGGCCAGGCAGTCATCTACTGGTCTATACGATCTAACACCCTTAAAGGAGACACGAGTAGTCAGCGTTCCTTGGATGCTAGCATAGCCCGCCGACTGTTCACTGTAGTCATATCAGACTTCCTCTGCTGGTTCCCCATTGGCTTACTTGGACTTCTCGCCTCACAGGGTGTGTCTGTCTCAGGGGAGATCAACGTTGTGATGGCCATCATTGTGATGCCGTTGAACTCAGCATTAATCCCCTTTCTCTATACAATCAACCTGCTGCTAGAAAAACAACAGAAGAAAAACGAAGAACGGCTTCTTATGCTGATAAAATCTCACAGGTCTTGATTGTTTTCATATCTGGAATTCAATGTACTTCATAAGGAGATTTAGATCCTAGCAAATTAATTTTGTGTTGTGGATTCATGGATTGTTCACATAATATGTGTGCATTATGTGCAAGTTCATATGTTTGAAAGTATGCCTCTATGTGTGTGTGTGTGTGTGTGTGTGTGTGTGTGTGTGTGTGTGTGTGTGTGTGTGTGATGTAATGTAATGTAATGTAATGTAAAAAGGATATTATAGAGCGCTTTACCTCGTGTGTGTGTGTGTGTGTGTGTGTGTGTGTGTGTGTGTGTGTGTGTGTGTGTGTGTGTGTGTGTGTTTGAGAGAGAGAGAGAGAGAGAGAGAGAGAGAGAGAGAGAGAGAGAGAGAGAGAGAGAGAGAGAGAGAGAGAGAGAGAATGTTGACAGCATCTGAAAACGAAGATTTCAGTCGTCTTTGCTGTTCCTGTGCCGCATTTCCTTACGTCACCCTTCCTTTCATTATTCATCCCCACCCCCTTCTCCTTTCTTGTCATTTTATAAATTCATTTCTTCGATTTTGCTGTTCGATTCTGTAATTTCTCTCTAGTAAAAAAAAAAGACCTAATGTTTGT
Organism: Conus betulinus; assembly: GCA_016801955.1. Taxonomy (NCBI): domain Eukaryota; kingdom Metazoa; phylum Mollusca; class Gastropoda; order Neogastropoda; family Conidae; genus Conus; species Conus betulinus. Next base: position 14,764 of record JADBJO010020495.1, read on the forward strand.
GATGATGCCCAGCTTTGGTCTTTCCATTGTTCCTTTCAGCCAAGAATCCGCGATTAGTTGACCGACTCCATATCACCGCGCTTTTTGGAAGTCGCTCGGATAATCATTCACTAATGTAAGCGCGTGAGATGCTCGTTGAGGGAATTTTTGTTTGTTCTTTTTTTCTGTAGTTTTACACAGGTGGTCAAAACCAGTCCTTTTTTTTCGAATCGGCCATGGAATCTATTGAGGATGGGATGTGGTTTTCCACACCCTGTGAGACCACCATACTAACCGTCAGCGTCGGGTACTGTATAGTGTCGCCGTTTGGGGTGGGTGAGCTGAGAGATTCTGGAGCCAATTCCAGTCAGAGGCGTTTGGGTGTGGAAGGTTTGAGCCCCAAATGCTCCTGTACAAAGTTTAGTGTACCATGAGCTCAGATGGAGAGGCTGATTCCACATGGTCGAGTTTCATTCACCGTATGGATATTTCCCTCAACGGGATTTTCCTGACCAATTTTTACTGGTGCTTGTGTTTCTAGGACTTGGTTGAAGTAAGTAAATATGATGACAGGAGGAGCTAAGTACAGCCGTCTCATGTAGTCTCTGCTTGGAGTGGGACACCACTGGAGGGATAGGAACAAACAGTTACTCAACGTCCATCTTGCGTCGAATTTGACAAGATAAGCGATTGCTCGTTCTTCGTTTTCGCCCTTCTGTGTGTTGATCTTGTCTGAAGAAAACCTAAGAGGTCGAAACGCGTCGTGTTTTGTCTTGTAATTGGTTTCGTCCATGTAAGTTGGCGGAACTCTTTCAAATGTCTTTTACAATTCATTTTAAATTTCTGTCTGCAGTCACCTCATTTTGCAACCAACAGTTATTCTGACAACGAAAGGTGCACAACATTGGAAAATCACTGTTGCGCTGACGTCTCTCCTTCACTTCACTTTGCCATCACCCTCCCTGTCACACTTCATGGTGTGACATCGTATAGAAGGTAAGGTATCTGACCCCTCACACTCAGATGTTTACCTTTCAGACAAGTATTTCGTGTGTGTGTGTGTGTGTGTGTGTGTGTGTGTGTGTGTGTGTGTAGGTGTGTGTGTGTGTGTGTGTGTGTGTGTGTGTGTGTGTGTGTGTGTGTGTGTGTGTGTGTGTGTGTGTGTGTGAGTGTGTGTGTGTGTGTGTGAGAGAGAGAGAGAGAGAGAGAGGGAGAGAGAGAGAGAGAGAGAGAGAGAGAGAGAGAGAGAGAGAGAGAGAGAGAGAGAGAGAGCAAATATGAGTTAATTTGACAATAAATTAGTTTCAGTCAGTGTGTTTGTGTATGCGCAGGGGAGGAGGGGGGGGGGGGGGGTTGTGTGTGTGTATATATATATATATATATATATATATATATATATGTGTGTGTGTGTGTGTGTGTGTGTGTGTGTGTGTGTGTGTGTGTGTGTGTGTGTGTTTGTTGTTGTTTGTTGTTGTTATTGTGTGTGTGTGTGTGTGTTGTTGTTGTTGTGGTGGTGGTGGTGGTGGTGGTGAATGTCAGCACTGTACTTCCGACTTTTTGTTCAGGCCGCTAAATGAAAATGAACGGTCCACAACACTGAAGGATCCAAACCCGAAATACTTCCGCGGACCCCAAAGAAAACATCAGCTCTGACCAGGCTAAGAGCTCAATGGAAGGACAATAACATCTCCACGAAAGAGGACGGCAGACTCCTACAGGTACTTCTATGTTCCGCCTTCCTGTGCACATGCCAGACACCAGACCATCACATCAGGTCTGAATGGAAGAATCCAAGCCTTGGAAATGTGGTGCGACCACAGAATGCTATTAAGATATGCCGATCCTATTACCCCCTTAACTTGTGTGTGTCGAACTATCAAGCAGCACATCAGGACAAATGAAAATCTACTGACACCTATTTGCGTAAAGAAAGCTGTAATTGATATGATTATGCAACAAGATCAAACCACACACACACACACACACACACACGCGTGCGCGCGCGCGCGCGCGCAAAATGTAAAAAAAAAAAAAAAAAATCAAACCTCCTCCTACATCCATCCCGTTGAAGGAGGGGAGGGTGGAGGGTGGATGGGCACAGAAGGAGAGAAAAAGACAGTGAAAACAAGATGCAACGCATATACACGTACTCCCAGTTTATCACAATCAAGCATGCATCACAATGCATTTGACGTCACAATCATACATGCGTCATAAAGAGATATTCCTTAAAGAAGAAAAACCGTTTGGGGCCCTTACTAACGGCTTTTCTGGTAAAATTAAACATTGGGCATCATCCGTGACTCATAATGAACATACCTACAAAGTTTCAGAACGATCGGCCCAGAAGGTTTTTTTTTTTTTTTTTTTTTTTTTTTTTTTTCTTTTTTTTTTTAAAGCGAGTGGAGCACATTTTGACCACGGGCAGACACACACAGAGACGCAGACAACATTTCTTCGTTCCATTGTAAAGCACTCCCTGTTCTGTAAGAACAGGGAGTACAAAAAGGAAAACACGAGAGACTGACGACGCTGTGGAACGGAGACGAATAAACATTGGCAAAGAACTGAGCCTCTGAACACAGTGAACAGAATCTGACATTCGTGGAGAACGGTTTTTTCGATATGGTGGTCCAGTGACTCCCCACGGAGTTATGCGTGAAAAGGAAGATTTATGAATAACAATAATGTATATCAATCCGTCTGTCTGTCTGTCTATCTAGCTAGCTACCTATTGATCTACACACACACACACACACACACACACACACACACACACACAGGGGACGAAGGGGAGATACAGGTGTAGGGTTATGAAAGCAGAACCATTTGCATTGCCTATCCAGGGTCAACTTTCGTCCACCGAATTAGACTCATCAGTTAGTCCGGTTGCTTCGTTGGCTGTAATGACATCAAATGAAGATATACCACCTATAACTGTAAACGTTTCCACCACTATGGATTCAAACGACAAAATGATGCGGTACACTAAAGCAGCCAGTAAAGTGAAAACACACACACACACACACACACACACACACACACACACACACACACACACAAACAAACAAACAAACTGAGAAGCCAATCTTGACTTTTTTTTTTTTCCCCTTGTTTTCCTTTCTCTTAAATTAGGACACTATCACCTCAACGTTATTACCGACTTAGATCTATCTATTTCCAGAGGAGAAACAACACCATACAAAGTTACAGGTCATCTCTCTCTCTCTCTCTCTCTCTCTCTCTCTCTCTCTCTCTCTCTGATATATATATATATATATATATATATATATATATATATATATATATATATATATATATATACATAACAGGGCTAGAAGCTGAAGACAGACCTTACGCCACCAAAGCCTAACAGTCAAGAGAAAGTCCTTCAGATGAATGTCTGCACATGCCACACGCAAGGACAAAAGGCACGTGACTTTATGTCCGTGTTTAACATGTTCGATCTAAACAAATTTTTTAAAAAAATGTTAAAGCACCGCCAAAGAGCCACAAGACAAAACACGTCGCGTTTCGACCTCTTAGGTCTCCTTTAGGCAAGATTTAGGACAACGAAAATGAACGAGCAGTCATTTATCTTCATCCAGCTTGGCACAAGATAGACCTGGAATGAATGCTGTATTCACTACTATTATCAGTATAGTCATTATTCTTTACAATATTCTGATATTTAAACTTACCACTTTTCCTGCATCCAAAAGCATCACTATCATTACTGTCTTTATTTATTTTTACTCTATTTATTTTTTCCATGTTTTTGATCATCATCATCATCATCATCATCATTATCATTGTTATTACTCCTATCAACTTTATTATTATCATCATCATTACTACCTCGACTCACACATTGTCTCAGTCCTGACAGCATCGTTTCCATCCAACGTCTATCTTGCGCCGAATCAGATGGAGATAAGTGATTGCTCATTCTTTTTCGTTGTCCTAAGTCTTGTGTATCTTGTCTGAAGAAGACCTAAGAGTTCGAAACGCGTTGCGTTTTGTCTTGTGGGTCGTTTTGTCTACGTTGTTTTTGGCGGTGCTTACCATTTTTTTCTTTTTCTTTTTTTAAAGTTTGTCTAGAATTGCACCTGCATTCGCCTCACTTGGCAACTAGATCTATGTTCGATGTACTAGGACAGGTACTCAAAGAGAAGAAAAAGTGGAGCGTGGGTCACAGCGTGTCTGTTCCGTCACCTATGAATGGAACCAGAGGCCTAAAAAGACATTTGACTGCCTGACACACTTGATGCGGTTAGCTTGGATGATCCAGTAAGATCGGAGAATGATACTTTGCGCCTGAACGATAGTGCTGAAACATGTGAGTACATCGATAGCTCTGTCCTCTCTCCACCAGCTGACACGGACATCGAGCTGGTTTATGAAAACCTCGTGGCAGGTTTCGTACAAGTGTCGTTAAAAGTTATGTTGCCACTCTGACAGATCTGACCGAAATATCTGTCTAGAGACACTTGAGAGACAACAGCAGAAACAAGTTATTCAGAAAAAATCGCTTTTGATCGTTCCAGTGGATCAGACATATTACTCTGTGAATCAGACGATCTGCTGTTGGAGGTCCCGTGTAGGCCAGATGACAGTGACTGTTCGTTCTGGTTCGTGAAGCAGGATGACAGACACATGTTTGACAGAGGAGCGGACAAAACTGGCCAGTCTCTGCCGAGGAAAACGTGTCGACAGAACACAACACGCTGATATCCAGGCACGTGCTGCGCGGACGCTGGAGACGCTACACGGCCTGATCCTATCCTATCTGGGGTGACAGCCTGGGCTCAAGACTCACGCCTCAGACGGAATCATCGTGACCAGTGCCTTACCAGTGACATGAAATATGTCAGAACTGTGTTTGAAAAAAAGGACAGGTTTGTCATAGTTTCCATGTTAGACGAACATGTACCGCGTTTATTTCTATCATGGTGGATTGAATCGAATTGCTAAGGAAGCTGTATTGCTTTGAAGGAATAAATAATCTCTCTCTCTCTCTCTCTCTCTCATCTCTCTCTCTCTCTCTCTCTCTCTCCTCTCTCTCTCCTCTCTCTCTCTCTCTCTCTAATTTGTAGAATAGCAAGGACAGATTGGAAGAATAGGCACTGCCTAAAATCTTTATCCTTGAGTAATAAAGTTTTTGAGTCTTGAGTCTTGAGTCTCTCTCTCTCTCTCTCATCTGCTTTGGGTTAACTTTCTCTCTCTTTTTCTCTCTCTCTCTCTCTTCTGTCTGTCTGTCTGTCTGTCTGTCTGTCTGTCTCTGCGTCTGTGTGTGTGTGTGTGTGTGTGTGTGTGTGTGTGTGTGTGTGTGTGTGTGTTATTGTAAGTTATGGTCAAGAAGTATTTTTTTACTGCACCTAACTCAGTTACCTCTGAACTTGATGAAAGCACCTACGTTTCTAGAGAGATACGGAATAAAAGGGCATATACGTCATTGTTTGATTATGTGTCTCCTCTTTTACATGCATGCGACTTTTCGTTTGACAACATTGTTAAAATAACCAAATACCCTTTCCCCTTTGGTTGATGAAACAAGCAGATATTTTCTATTCCTATGGTAATATTACTAAAAATGAGAATCCACTTTTGCTTGCTTCTCTTGTTAAAGAATTGATTTACACTGAATATGAATCTTATCTGCATATTTTCACTGATGGTTCAGTTTCGTGTACTTCTGAGGTTGGTGCTGCTTTCGTGATACCTTCCCCCTTAACATTGAAAAAAGATTTCATATCACCAAAGGTTGTTCTATTTTCACTGCCGAGTTATTTGCTCTTATGAAAGCTATTGATTTCATTCTTGATATGCAAGTCTTACCAGAAAGAATACTGATTTTGTCAGATTCCAAGTCTGCTTTAACGGCTTTACACCGTCAAAATACATCGAGTCGACCTGATCTCATCAGTGAAATTTTATTTTCAATTCACCAGTTAATGAAGCGAGGTTCTAAAATAACATTATTATGGGTACCCGGTCACTGCAATCTTCGAGGGAATGAACTGGCTGATACCTGTGCAAAAGAGGCTTCAATGTGCAAATCGAATACAGTTTTATGTGATATTCCTTATTCGCTTCTTGAAATAAACAATATGCTGACAAAAGCACTCTGGGACCAGAGAAGAACACAGTACCTTGAAGTTGCCATTCAGAAGAACAGATGGGATCTTACTGCCCCCAACAGTCATTGTATAAGTCCGCCAGGTTCTATTCCGAATCGAAATTTATTGCACAGAATACGGGTGGATGGTTGGTTAGGCAGGTTTTTAAAACCATCTCCTTTGTGTGTCTGTGGTCAAACCTTAATGTATCTCATTTTTTTTACTTGAATGTTCCATAACAAAAGCGTATTTTCAATGTCTTCATGATAAAATTTTGTCTAAAAATCTACCTTTAACATTGCATAGTGTGTTTTTTGTCCCAACCCAGAAATGGGTGGAATCTAGCCAATTTGGCTGTAAATCTGATCAAGTCTCATCCACTTGGCAGATATTTCTAACGGATTTCTTTTTTGTTTGTTTCTTTTTTTGGTTTAGTGGTCTGATGTACACGTAGAGCAAAGAATTTGTTACATGACATAGCTGTCCGACTCTCACGTGTACTAGGTCGCATTATTCCATTTACGAAACTTTGGCATAGGCTGTGCGCGCGCTAGAGAGAGAGAGAGAGAGAGAGAGAGAGAGAGAGAGAGAGAGAGAGAGAGAGTTTGGCATGTTTTATAGGTGAGTGCATGTTCTGCGTACGTCTACATCTTTTATGTGGATAAGTTTTTGAGTGTGTGCAGGGGAGGGGGCGGTTTTGTGTGTGTGTGTGTGTGTGTGTGTGTGTGTGTGTGTGTGTGTGTGTGTGTGTGTGTGTGTGTGTGTGTGTGTGTGTGTGAGAGAGAGAGAGAGAGAGAGAGAGAGAGAGAGAGAGAGAGAGAGTTTGTCAATGAGTGATATATATGTGCGTGCTCGCATACACGTGAGTAGGGAGAACGGGGAGCGTCATTGTGTGCGTGAGTGTGTGTGTGTGTGTGTGTGTGTGTGTGTGTGTGTGTGTGTGTGTGTGTGTGTGTGTGTGTGTGTGTGTAAAACCATCTCCTTTGTGTGTCTGTGGTCAAAACCTTAATGTATCTCATTTTTTTTACTTGAATGTTCCATAACAAAAGCGTATTTTCAATGTCTTCATGATAAAATTTTGTCTAAAAATCTATCTTTAACATTGCATAGTGTGTTTTGTCCCACCAGAAAAAATGGGTGGAATCTCTAGCCAATTTGGCTGTAAATCTGATCAAGTCTCATCCACTTGGCAGATATTTCTAACGGATTTTTTTTTTTTGTTGTTTGTTTCTTTTTTGGTTTAGTGGTCTGATGTACGTAGAGCAAAGAATTTTTTACATGACATAGCTGTCCGACTCTCACGTGTACTAGGTCGCATTATTCCATTTACGAAACTTTGGCATAGGCTGTGCGCGCGAGAGAGAGAGAGAGAGAGAGAGAGAGAGAGAGAGAGAGAGAGAGAGAGAGAGAGAGAGAGAGAGGAGAGAGAGAGAGAGAGAGTTTGGCATGTTTTACAGGTGAGTGCATGTTCTGCGTACGTCTACATCTTTTATGTGGATAAGTTTTTGAGTGTGTGCAGGGGAGGGGGCCGTTTGTGTGTGTGGTGTGTGTGTGTGTGTGTGTGTGTGTGTGTGTGTGTGTGTGTGTGTGTGTGTGTGTGTGTGTGTATGCGCGCTGCGCGCGCGCGCGCGCGCGCGCT
>JADBJO010020495.1:27500-31225 GCA_016801955.1 Conus betulinus
ATAATAATAATTTAAACCAAAAATAAAAAAAAACCCATTCATAACTGAATCCAAAACTTTAAAAGAAACACTAAATAAGCAACTAACACCAAGATGGGGAAAATAAACATAGACGTTTAAAGTAAATGTCCAGTTGGGCTCTTAATCAGTCCTTTAACAACTTCAAAAATGTTTGATTCGTTAGAGATGACGTCTTCAAAGACTGACATCGACGGTTCAGTGTTCAACAACCAAGCAGGGTATATAGGGTTTCATTCTATCGCACAAAAAAAGTAGATGAACGGAGTGATTTGCTGGCCACAAATACAAGTCACATGTTTACAGAATTTGGTTTTAAGGGCATCAAGCCTCAATCTAAAAATCAAACTTTTTAAAATCCACTCTTGGTAGAGATTCTTGATCCCTGTTTTATTGTCTGATATCTTGTTAAATAATATCCCCTTTTTTGTTTCTGGTGCCTTTTCGCTCATTTCAAATAGAGTTCCAAGGTACGTCTTTTAAAAGACTATAACTCTCATGTAAGGATAAAGGAATGGATATCTTTGTTGAATCAGTTTTTCAGTGATAGCAGCCTTTTGGCTAAATGGTCTACCTTTTCATTCGCAGATAATCCACAGTGTGATGGAACCCAACAAAAATCGACATAAGAACCACGTAAATGCAAAAAAAAAAATGAATTAAGTTGTAGACTTCTGATATGAGTTCTGCTCTCACACTTGTATTCGAAAATTTTAGAGCTTGTAGGACTGATTTTGAATCAACACAAAGTAGTATTTGAAATACAGGAAATCGTGTGTGTGTTTGTGCGTGCGTGCATGTGTGTGTGTGTGTGTGTGTGTGTGTGTGTGTGTGTGTGTGTGTGTGTGTGTGTGTGTGTGTGCGAGCGTGCATGTGCGTGAGTGTGTGTGTGTTGTGGGGGGGGGGGGGGGAGGGTCATACCCAGATACACAAACACCACTTACCCTGCCCGTACACAGTCTGTATATAATCATATCAGTGTTATATGCACTACTCATCACGTCTTAAATTCAACGAATGTTTCTGAGTGTGTGAGACACAGAGGTCATTTCATTCACGGAGCTAGTGTTTGGAAACACGAACGGTTCAGGTGTGTCAGAGACTGGACTTAGTTTATACACCACCACCACTGACACCATCACCACCACCATCACAAGGCCTCAGTATGATCGTTGAAACTAGGCATGTACATGAGTTCCTCAACCGCCTATGTCATGCACCCGGGGGAAAATTCCCTCTTTGCGCACTCAAACCGGCATCCTGGCTCTGCAATACTCCGTATGCTTTTTAGGAGAGCTTTATCAGGAGTGAAAAAAAAAAAAAAAAAAAAAAAAAAAAAAAAAAACCTCATCTTTACAGGGTGCTTGCTCCTCGGTGATTTTTTAATTTTTTTTAAATTTTTTTTTTATTTTTTTTTTTAAAGATAGTGATTTGTACTCTTGGGGAAAAAAAGACTGCCTGTCACTTTGGCGGAAGCAGCCGACTAGCTAAGCGAGAGAGAGAGAGAGAGAGAGAGAGAGAGAGAGAGAGAGAGAGAGAGAGAGAGTTGAACTCATTATTTGTAGGCTTCCATATGACTGAATGAAACTGTGTTGTAGTTAAAAGACAGGAATCAGACGGGTTGTTGCGTGCAGAGCGCATGATTGTCTCTGTGTGTATGTGAGTGTGCGCATGGGAACTGTTGTATGACAGCCTATAACGCAGAATAATGAATCGTACAGACCCCCATCAAAACCATACATTCACACATCGTGACACAATCCTCCATGCTAGTCATCACTGTGTAACATGCCTGTGCCCAAATATCATCCAAGTACCCTGCGTAGCATTGTTGACTTGTACCGGGTCTGACACTTCGAATCGCGATGTCGGTACAAAATGTCATCGGGTGACATTTTGCATCAGGTGAGATTTTTCTACTGCAACACGGTCCGCCTTCAGTCATGCGGGGCTCTGAACACGGTGAAGTTCTGACCATCTAGTGTCTTAGGGTCAACAGACCACAAGACTCACTGCAGACGATGCACAAATTCCATTTTGATGCATCATAGTACTCCTGTTACCATGGCCACCAGCGTCAGGCATTTGTTTCAAACTAGACGCTCTGTGTTCAACAGATCACTCTGTTTCAAACAATCTTAGCACCGACATCTAGATGTACAATATCAACATTTCGAGAACGTAGTCCATCAAACTGCTTAGGAAATGTTATTAAGTTCGAGAGAACGGCAATAAAGTATATCCCATGAAACTGCGGGCGAACGTTTTACAAAGATGTCCGTTAAGAACATAGGAATGTTTCTTTAATGTTTTAAACAGGTTTGGGGGCTGTCAAGAAAATTTTAGAACGATATCCTAAATTCGTTACATATGCGCTAGTCATCTGGTCAATAAACGCCGGAAAAATGCTTTAAACCATGACATTAATTTAAATCTACCGACGCAGCAAGGGAATTTCGATGCGCATGTGAAATTCTGAATAGCAGCAGGCACTGCAGCTGCCCATCACAGACATCTGTCGTCTGTCACAACAGCTGATGATGACAGATCAAAGACAGGTGCGAAGAGACACTAATGAAAAGATCTTCATGTTCAGTTTAACACAAAATGGCAGTAACTGGTCCAAAACATTTGCGTGCCAGAGAGTGGTAAATGAAATACTTTCTATCTACAGAACATAGAACCATACGTAGAACCATATGCTAGAACAGATCGAAAATCGCCATTTACTGGTCAGAAACCTTCCTTATTGTTATGACATGTTGTTGTTGTAGACATCTTTATATGATCATTTTAGAAACTTTCACTAGGGTATAATATTTTGTTGTTGTTGTTGTTGTTGTTGACACCTTAGTATGTTGACTTTTTAATGATATGATCATGTTTTTCGTGGCTACGTTTCTAAACCACTGTAAGCTTGTCAAGAAATAGTTATTTTAGTCACTATCACATAGCTGTGAGATGATTCTCCTCATCTGCTGTTATGTTCTTGGCCATGAAGATCTTGTGTATTTGTTCCTTTTTCATCATCTATTCAGGATACATACAGACTGAGGACTTCAGTCCAGACACGAGTGGGAGCGACTTGTTAGAAGATACTGTGTCTTTAACAGTCCCTGAAAATCGAACGGTTTTCCTGAGCTTTCGTCACATGAACATGCGCTACATGAAAAATACTACCCTGTCCCTAGAAGTGGTCACAGACGAATCCCAGCAAACACGTTGGAGGCGCTCTGGAACATTACCTCCCTTGCCTGAGTAATCACTGGGGCTCAGAAGGTGATAGTAGATACACAGGTGTTTGGAGCATTTCTTGCACCTTACTGTTTCTCTGACGATACTGGCAAAGGATTCCGGATGATTTACAGCTTCCTGAAGGTCAGAAGTCCCCACCCCCACCCCCTCCTCCCATTCCCACACCCCGCCTTAATCGTAGTCCCATCCCCATCCTTTCCGAGGATGGAGGCGCGTGCTTTGCTATCATGGAACCGTGGTCGGGGGCACGTGGGGGTTTTATGTGGAGGGGTCCTGTATCTGTGTCGGTTCAGCCACGAGCACTGACGTACCGTCCAGGCCAGAGCAAGTGGTGGCAGTTCACGGTGTCTACTGCCATTTTTAACACCAAGTCTTAGATGGATGCCGTGATGGGGTGGTGTGGTGGAGCAGTCGTAGTCTGGCTTTTTGGGTCTGACTATGCCCCCCTCCGG
>JADBJO010020495.1:46783-57143 GCA_016801955.1 Conus betulinus
TCGTCACCATCATTGTCGTCGTCACCGTGGTCCTAGACGTTGTATTAAGCCATTGTTGTTATGAATTTAGGAGCTCATCATTCTTTCACTATTTTGCAAGCACTATTTGAACTACTTCTATAACGAAGACTGAAACTACTACTACTACTACTACTACTACTACTACTACTACTACCACTACTACTACTACCGCTGTTGTTGTCATAGTTGCTGCTGGTGCTACTGCTACCGCTGCTGCTGGTGCTACCGTTATTTTTACCACCACCAACCACCACCACCACTACAACAACCACTTCTACTACTACAGCTGCTGCTACTGCTACAATAACTTCTACAACTTCTGCTACCACCACCATCACCACCACTACTACTACTACTACTTCTACTGTAATACTGCTACTGCTGCTGCTGCTACTGTTTGTCCTCCTCCATCTGCTCCTCCTACTCCTCCTCCAATTTCTCATCCCTCTACGACTATTACTACTGCTACGATGATGACGACATCTCGTAGAAGGACGAAAAATGACGACTACGCTTATATCGACGACAGCTACGACTACGACGACGACTATGATTGCTACGATTGTAGTATTAGATTGGCACACATTTTAGACACTTTCTCAGAGCACTTGATAAATCCACCTAACAGTGATCTTAGACGGTAAGTAAGTGCTATGTGTGTGTGCATGTGTGTGTTTGGGGTGTATGCATGCGAACGGTTGGTGTTGATTTTGGGCGTACGTAGGTATTATATAATGCAAACAGACCTAGATAAAATAAATAATAATAATTTAAACCAAAAAAAAAAAAAAAACCATTCATAACTGAATCCAAAACTTTAAAAGAAACACTAAATAAGCAACTAACACCAAGATGGGGAAAATAACATAGACGTTTAAAAGTAAATGTCCAGTTGGGCTCTTAATCAGTCCTTTAACAACTTCAAAAATGTTTGATTCGTTAGAGATGACGTCTTCAAAGACTGACATCGACGGTTCAGTGTTCAACAACCAAGCAGGTATATAGGGTTTCATTCTATCGCACAAAAAGAAGTAGATGAAAAACGGAGTGATTTGCTGGCCACAAATACAAGTCACATGTTTACAGAATTTGGTTTTAAGGGCATCAAGCCTCAGTCTAAAAATCAAACTTTTTAAAATCCACTCTTGATAGAGATTCTTGATCCCTGTTTTATTGTCTGATATCTTGTTAAATAATGATCCCGTTTTGTTTCTGGTGCCTTTTCGCTCATTTCAAATAGAGTTCCAAGGTACGTCTTTTAAAAGACTATAACTCTCATGTAAGGATAAAGGAATGGATATCTTTGTTTGAATCAGTTTCAGTGATAGCAGCCTTTTTGCTAAATGGTCTACCTTTTCATTCGCAGATAATCCACAGTGTGATGGAACCCAACAAAAATCGACATAAGAACCACGTAAATGCAAAAAAAAATGAATTAAGTTGTAGACTTCTGATATGAGTTCTGCTCTCACACTTGTATTCGAAAATTTTAGAGCTTGTAGGACTGATTTTGAATCAACACAAAGTAGTATTTGAAATACAGGAAATCGAAAATCAAGAAGAAAGTTTAATGCTACAATAATGGCAACAAGTTCCGCAGTAAATATGGAAATACTCTTACCAAGGTGGTAACCTTTCTCTATTTTTAAGGATTGAATTATGAATGCTGAACCAGACAAATGATTGTCTAGTACAGAACCATCTGCATAGATTTTAAGCTGATTTATATAAGTTTCACTTATATGTAACTTAACATACGTTGGCAGCAAGGGTCCATCACTTTTTCTTAAACAGTTCCCATGCGCACACTTACATACACACAGTGTGTGTGTGTGTGTGTGTGTGTGGGGGGGGGGTCGAGTGCGTTCGTGCGTGCGTGTGTGTGTGTGTGTGTGTGTGTGTGTGTTTGTGCGTGCGTGCGTGCATGTGTGTGTGTGTGTGTGTGTGTGTGTGTGTGTGTGTGTGTGTGTGTGTGTGTGTGTGTGCGAGCGTGCATGTGCGTGAGTGTGTGTGTGTTGGGGGGGGGGGGGAGGGTCATACCCAGATACACAAACACCACTTACCCTGCCCGTACACAGTCTGTATATAATCATATCAGTGTTATATGCACTACTCATCACGTCTTAAATTCAACGAATGTTTCTGAGTGTGTGAGACACAGAGGTCATTTCATTCACGGAGCTAGTGTTTGGAAACACGAACGGTTCAGGTGTGTCAGAGACTGGACTTAGTTATACACCACCACCACTGACACCATCACCACCACCATCACAAGGCCTCAGTATGATCGTTGAAACTAGGCATGTACATGAGTTCCTCAACCGCCTATGTCATGCACCCGGGGGAAAATTCCCTCTTTGCGCACCTCAAACCGGCATCCTGGCTCTGCAATACTCCGTATGCTTTTAGGAGAGCTTTATCAGGAGTGATTAAAAAAAAAAAAAAAAAAAAAAAAAAAAAAAACCTCATCTTTACAGGGTGCTTGCTCCTCGGTGATTTTTTAATTTTTTTTTAAATTTTTTTTTTTTTTTTTTTTAAAGATAGTGATTTGTACTCTTGGGGGAAAAAAAAAAGACTGCCTGTCACTTTGGCGGAAGCAGCCGACTAGCTAAGAGAGAGAGAGAGAGAGAGAGAGAGAGAGAGAGAGAGAGAGAGAGAGAGAGAGAGGAGTTGAACTCATTATTTGTAGGCTTCCATATGACTGAATGAAACTGTGTTGTAGTTAAAAGACAGGAATCAGACGGGTTGTTGCGTGCAGAGCGCATGATTGTCTCTGTGTGTATGTGAGTGTGCGCATGGGAACTGTTGTATGACAGCCTATAACGCAGAATAATGAATCGTACAGACCCCCATCAAAACCATACATTCACACATCGTGACACAATCCTCCATGCTAGTCATCACTGTGTAACATGCCTGTGCCAAAATATCATCCAAGTACCCTGCGTAGCATTGTTGACTTGTACCGGGTCTGACACTTCGAATCGCGATGTCGGTACAAAATGTCATCGGGTGACATTTTGCATCAGGTGAGATTTTCTACTGCAACACGGTCCGCCTTCAGTCATGCGGGGCTCTGAACACGGTGAAGTTCTGACCATCTAGTGTCTTAGGGTCAACAGACCACAAGACTCACTGCAGACGATGCACAAATTCCATTTTGATGCATCATAGTACTCCTGTTACCATGGCCACCAGCGTCAGGCATTTGTTTCAAACTAGACGCTCTGTGTTCAACAGATCACTCTGTTTCAAACAATCTTAGCACCGACATCTAGATGTACAATATCAACATTTCGAGAACGTAGTCCATCAAACTGCTTAGGAAATGTTATTAAGTTCGAGAGAACGGCAATAAAGTATATCCCATGAAACTGCGGGCGAACGTTTTACAAAGATGTCCGTTAAGAACATAGGAATGTTTCTTTAATGTTTTAAACAGGTTTGGGGGCTGTCAAGAAAATTTTAGAACGATATCCTAAATTCGTTACATATGCGCTAGTCATCTGGTCAATAAACGCCGGAAAAATGCTTTAAACCATGACATTAATTTAAATCTACCGACGCAGCAAGGGAATTTCGATGCGCATGTGAAATTCTGAATAGCAGCAGGCACTGCAGCTGCCCATCACAGACATCTGTCGTCTGTCACAACAGCTGATGATGACAGATCAAAGACAGGTGCGAAGAGACACTAATGAAAAGATCTTCATGTTCAGTTTAACACAAAATGGCAGTAACTGGTCCAAAACATTTGCGTGCCAGAGAGTGGTAAATGAAATACTTTCTATCTACAGAACATAGAACCATACGTAGAACCATATGCTAGAACAGATCGAAAATCGCCATTTAACTGGTCAGAAACCTTCCTTATTGTTATGACATGTTGTTGTTGTAGACATCTTTATATGATCATTTTAGAAACTTTCACTAGGGTTATAATATTTTGTTGTTGTTGTTGTTGTTGTTGACACCTTAGTATGTTGACTTTTTAATGATATGATCATGTTTTTCGTGGCTACGTTTCTAAACCACTGTAAGCTTGTCAAGAAATAGTTATTTTAGTCACTATCACATAGCTGTGAGATGATTCTCCTCATCTGCTGTTATGTTCTTGGCCATGAAGATCTTGTGTATTGTTCCTTTTTCATCATCTATTCAGGATACATACAGACTGAGGACTTCAGTCCAGACACGAGTGGGAGCGACTTGTTAGAAGATACTGTGTCTTTAACAGTCCCTGAAAATCGAACGGTTTTCCTGAGCTTTCGTCACATGAACATGCGCTACATGAAAAATACTACCCTGTCCCTAGAAGTGGTCACAGACGAATCCAGCAAACACGTTGGAGGCGCTCTGGAACATTACCTCCCTTGCCTGAAGTAATCACTGGGGCTCAGAAGGTGATAGTAGATACACAGGTGTTTGGAGCATTTCTTGCACCTTACTGTTTCTCTGACGATACTGGCAAAGGATTCCGGATGATTTACAGCTTCCTGAAGGTCAGAAGTCCCCACCCCCACCCCCCCTCCCATTCCCCACACCCCGCCTTAATCGTAGTCCCATCCCCATCCTTACCCCTCTCTCTCTCTCTCTCCTCTCTCTCTCTCTCTCTCTCTCTCTCTCTGTCTCTCTCTCTCTGTCTCTCTCTCTCTCTGTCTCTCTCTCTCTCTGTTATTGCGTTTGCCAATGTGTGTGTGTGTGTGTGTGTGTGTGTGTGTGTGTGTGTGTGTGTGTGTGTGTGTGTGTGACCTTGTCCTGCACAGCAATCCTCCATTCTCCAGAAGCTGTCTGACAACCAGTGGAACTGTTCCACATCAGCCTGGACTGACCTTGAACCCCATCTCGCCTGTAACTTGATTGTGGAATGTGATTCAGCCGAGGATGAGGCGCGCTGCTATCATGAACCGTGTGCACGTGGTGGGTTTTATGTGGAGGGTCGCTGTTATCTGCTGGGTCAGCCATCAGAGGCACTGACGTACCGTCAGGCCAGGAGCAAGTGTGCAGTTCACGGGGGCTACCTGGCCAGTTTTAACACCAAGTCTGAGATGGATGCCGTGATGGAGGTGGTGTGGTGGAGCAGTCAGTCGTAGTCTGGACGTTTTTTCGGGGCTGACTATGACCCCCTCCAGTTCCCATGACATGTAAGACTGTTTACATGTCAAGCAGGATCTACATTTTAGTTGACTGCCAGTTTTATACTTAGCTCTGAATACAACTGGGTATGACACAAGGTGGTCCGTGTCCCCCATACTTCTAACTTGTTTGTGCAGAAGTTCTGATTGTAGTAATTCGTAAAAAAAATATTTCAGTCCAGGAATAACGATAAAGAGAAAACTTATCCTCACAATTTGCAGATCGTACCACACTTTACCTTTTGCAGATCGCACCAAACTTTACCTTTTGCAGACAGTATCATACTTTACCTCAATGATTCTGAGCTTGCGTTGATTGATATAGTGTCAGTCTTGACCAAATTTGCAAAAAAAACGAGCTAAACATGAATTTCATGTACGAAAGTGTTCTGTACATTGAAATAAGGTCTTCTTCAATTCACTTATATCAAAAATCGTTGTGGTTTGATTTCTTCAGCTGATAATGATACCGCACTCACTGCTCACTGGACTGGCAAAATCTACTAGTCAGTAGTAACTTACGGTTCTTAAATGTCAGAAACCAGAAAGTCGAAAAAAAGTCATCAGCTTCCTTTGATTATAACAAAGCATTCGATCTTCTCTTGCTTTGAATGACAATGGCGAAGAGGAACTACCTTTTCATCTTGTATCACCTGATTATAATTAATTGGCTCTCTACTTGACCAGAAGTGAACAACTGTATACTGATTCTCCACTTTGCTATGGTCCTCTGAAGTTCAAACCCCTTTCATCTTGATGCTTGACAATTGATGATTTATCTTAATAGTTTTGTCTGTGTTCTATGGCATAGTTGCAAACATTCGAAATTCCACTAAATGGTATCGTATTTGTACTACTTAGGAATATCGCAATTTCAGGATGTAAACTGAAAAGGTGCTGAATCATGTCCCATTTGGTGTAGGGAGGATTCAAGAAATGAGTGAATCTGAAGCAGTATACAGCTTTCATCGACTGTTTATGGAGAAAATGATATTTGTCTCAGACGTGAAAATGGCATCTAGCTATCAGTCTCTTTCAAAAATACTATAACCATTTGTTGCTGATAGAAACATGGAAGCTCGCTGAATCTATAACATTCATTGCATCCAATTGGTGCAAAGCTCTCTGTCTCTCTCTCTCTCTCTCTCTCTCTCTCTCTCTCTCTCTCTCTCTCTCTCTCTCTCTCTCTCTGCGCGCGTGCGTGTAGGTGTGGATGTGGGTTTGTGCGTGCGCACTTGTGTGCATGTGTGTGTGTGTGTGTGTGTGTGTGCATAAGTGTGTGTCTGTGTGTGCGTGCATGTGCGTGCGTGCGTGCGTGCGCGCGCGCGCGTGTGTGTGTGTGTGTGTGTGTGTGTGCGCGCGCGCGCCCGCACGCGCGTGCATGAGAGCGTGCATGCAAGACAGAGAGAGAGAGAGAGAGAGAGAGAGAGAGAGAGAGAGAGAGAGAGAGAGAGAGAGAGAGAGACGAACACTTATGTGAATAATGCATTACAGCTACCGACGAATGCTTCAGTGGGATGATCAGACAATTGCCTACCACTCAAGGGTTACCTACAATCAATACCGCTGTAAAATCAGGGGTAAGTCGTCACTATCTTCAATGTTAGTTATGGAGATGGTAATGGCAATGGCAATTATGTGCTTTTTTTTTTTTTTTTTTTTTTTTTTTGGGGGGGGGGGGGGGGGGGGGGTTTGTTTAAGTTTTTTGTTTTGTTTTGTTTTGTTTTGTTTTAACTGCCGCTGTCACTCCTACTGGTCTGTTTTTGCTCGTCCATAATATTGATTATGTGGAAGAGAAAAAAAAAAAAAAAGGTCGTGACGATGCCAATGACATTTTTGACATGGTGTTGCCGCATGTTGATGATGGAGACATAGATTACGACAGTAATGATGATGGTCACTGGTTTAGGGAAAAAAATAAAACCAAAACTCTCTCTCTCTCTCTCTCTCTCTCTCTCTCTCTCTCTCTCTCTCTCTCTCTCTCTCTCAATCATTTATCTATGTACAGATAGGTACACACACACACACACACACACACACACACACACACACACACACACACACACACACACTCCTCTCTCTCTCTCTCTCTCTCTCTCTCTCTCTATATATATATATATATATATATATATATATATCATAAAACAGACTGCAACAAGAAAATGGCCTAGCGATGTGGGGTCGCCAGACACCTCGACCAGACTGAGCACCCTGAAGATAAGGCTCTGCCCTTTCTTTCCATCCATCCCATCGAACACGTTGCATCTAAAGACAAACTCCTAGACAGGGAGACTTACTGATAGGCCAATTTGGGGACTGTCTTTAAGGGTCTCAACTCCCGTACAGAACTCAACAGCATGCACACAGAATGAGAAACAGGGTTATGTATTAGAATGGTACAGTGAAAGGTGGACACTATAGAGTGCAGTGGAAGGTGGAGTATTCAGGGCGCAGTGGAAGGTGGACTCTTCGGGGTGCGGTGAGAAGGCGGACTCTGCAGTATGCAGTGAAGGGTGGGCTCTACAATGTGCAGTGGAAGGTGGACTCTGCAGGTTGCATTGAATGGTGGACTCTGCAGGGTACAGTGGGGGTTGGACTCTGCAGGGTGTTGTGAAGGTAGACTCTGCAAGATGTAGTGGGGGATAGGGTACAGGGTGTGGTTAAAAGTGAAACTACAGGGGGAAAAAAAGAAAATGTGACGTCGTTTTTAGTCTACTATGACGTCAATAGTATTAGTGTCATCGCTGTTAAGGAGATGTAAGTAGCATCGGTTCCTGAAGAAGCCTTTTGGCGAAAGCTTGGATAAAAAGTGAACTCTGTGGGCGGTGTTGACAACTTATTGTTTATCAATATATATATATATATATATATATATATATATATATATATATATATATATATATATGGGGGGGGGGGGGGGATGATGATGATGGTGCGGTTGTTGTTATTCAATCCGACTCTTTTTTCCCCATGTGTCATTCTGTGTGCGGTTTTACGACAAAACTATCATTGATATATCCAATTACCTCATTAGAAGTTTGGGGGCCTTGTGTTTATTTAAAAGATCAACACGCTTGCCGCTTTATGTATAGTCGTCTCAAGTCAAAAAAAGCAGGCTCCTGGTGAGCACTTTTTTTTTTTTTTTTTTGCTGCTGTGAGCAATCACGTGACCGATAATGCTTTGGGTTATTGAACAGTAGAGCTGACCTCTCCGAGTGCTCACACCTTTTGACCTCCCTTGCATCCTTAATGGGTTCTCAAACATAGAATGAAAGATTTCCCCGATACATGTAATACTGCTTGCACGATGGTTTTAGTTTTATCAGCAACTCATGTCTTTACCACACTTTCTTTTGTTTTACTTCCTATCTTTCCCTGGCTGCTCTGAGTTACTGCTGGATTCTGTTTTTGTTTAATCCTTGGAATGACAATACCACAGAATTAAAGCACGTGTTATGTCTTCATTTGATGTCAAGGAAGCAGTAACACAGTTATATGTGTCTTCCTTAGGGTTACAATTCTATGAAGGAAAGGCTTTCAAAACGGATTGAAATGGTCCCCAGATGATGGTAATGAAGGGTGTTATGCTCTTATTTTTGTCCTCTTTTTCTTTCTTCTCCCGTTTCTTTGTCCACACACGCTTTGTTTTCACCCTCCCCATCCCCAAGAAAAAAAAAATTGACAAGTCCATTGATGTGTCAATGGAGGAATTATTCGCCTTCATCTGCACTACTAAATTATATATATACACACACACACACACACACACACACACACACGCATATATATATATATATATATATATATATATATATATATATATATATATATATATGTGTGTGTGTGTGTGTGTGTGTGTGTGTGTGTGTGTTAAAAATAGGATGGTAAAAGGAAGTTTTAAAATCAACAGATCTGTTTCGAGCCCTGGCTCTCCTCAGGATGGATTTGGGTCGCCTACTGCCGGTGTTATATGGCCTAGTGTCACTGTTTGGACGTGCGGATTGGCTGCACGTGTTGTTCGGTTTTTCTCAACTCGGAAAGCAAGTCGGACTGTACAGAGACGACAGCCTTGCCGCGCTAAAACAACAATCCAAGAACCATCGAAAACAAGTAAAAAGAACTATGCAAAATTTTCCAAAACCATAAAAAATCACCATCGAAGCAAACAAAACTACTTAGACATAACACTTGACCTGAACAACCACATATATAAACCATACAAGAAACCTAATGACACACCCATTTATGTAAACATCAGTAGCAACCACCCACCATCTATACTAAAAACATACCCAATGGCATAAACAAGAGATTATCTAATCTGTCACATAATGAAAGGGTATTCAACAACGCAGCAGCAGAATACCATGAGGCATTGCAAAAAAGTGGTTACAGCTACAAACTACAATGCAACCCAGACAACAACATGAACAAAAACAAAAAAAGCAGGAAAAGGAAAATCACATGGTACAACCCTCCATATGATGGACGAGTAAAAACAAACGTAGGGAAAGAATTTTTTTTAATTTTGACAGCATCCTTCCCAAAAGAACACAAATTGTCCAAAATATTCAACAAGAACACCATCAAATTATCATATTCATGCATGCCTAACCTTAAAAAAATATAATTGATTCATCCAACAAAATGAAAAGCAACACAGCAAAGAAGGGTGAAGAAAGGAAATCCTGCAATTGTACTAAAAAAGAACAGTGTCCCTTAAGCAACAAATGCCTCTATAACAACATTGTATACCAAGCCACTGTGACATCAGAAAATGAAAAAGAAACATACATAGGGATCACTGAAAATCACTTCAAAACCAGATATGCAAATCATAAACAGTCATTCAACAAAGAAAAATACAAAAAAACAAACAGAACTGAGCAAATATATTTGGAGACTTAAAGACAAAAAAAAAAACTATAACATATCCTGGAAATCATAAAAAGGGCATCACCATACAATAACATTTCAAAAAGATGCAACCTATGTTCAACAGAAAAATGGTTAATACTATGCAAAACCATACTTAGCAACCCTAAATACTAAAGTAGAAATAGTAAACAACTGCAGGCACAAATGGAAATCGTTGTCAGCAAACGCACCCTGAACTGTAAACAACCGAAAAACCGAACAACATGCAGCCAATCCGCACGTGCAAACAGTGACACTAGGCCATATAACACCGGCAGTAGGCGACC
>JADBJO010020496.1:0-25000 GCA_016801955.1 Conus betulinus
CGTTAAAGATTTGTCGAATTTCCGTCACAGCCAATTTTGTTCGGAAGGCCTACTTTGACAGGTCCTATCATGACAAATACCTAACAGAAAAAACTTAACTTTTGTTTGTGGACTTAAAGTACAGTACTGTAATAGAAAACCAAATATGAGTCAACCACTACATGTATGAACAGAGATATGATACATCAAAAACTGCTTTTCATGCAGTTTGAACGAGGGCAAAAATGCACAATGTGTCAAATTCAAGGACAAATAATTTTCAAAAATGAAAGTTATATCCTTTGAAAACTACATATATCTTGTCTACTAAACATATAGATAAAGCCCAATTTTTTTCAGGATGCTAATCAAATATTTTGTTTGCTTTTAAGGACCTCTAATTTGCTTAATCATGCAAAATGGGCTGCGACGGACATTTTGCTAACTTTTAGAACACAATCCTCAATAACTTCTGAACCCCAAAAGATATCAGCATGAAACTTTGCCACAGTGTGAGAAATGCATTTTACTTGTGGAAAAAGTCACAATTGTTGTTTTTCATGAGATATGATTAGTAATATATGAATTAAATTAACAACAATTTACAGAAAAAAATAGAAAAATGACACACCAGAGCCTTACCGAACACTGATGCTGGTTGTTGCACTCATATTTTAAAACAAATAAAAGTTATTTTCACATTTCTTTCTTGCAGCAGAAGCTTGAAGCTGTAGAGAAATGATAAATTTCCAGACATTGTTAACAAGTATGGAAAATGGGGGGGGGGGGGGGATGGTTGATGGCGGGAAGCATCAAATGTCCACAGAGTTCTGAAGTGAGTGTGCTTGTTAACAAGCAAATCCAAAGTGTCAATGTGCCATGTTCTGCCAGATGATGAAATTGGAGCAATACTGATATCATTTCCACTGGCAAATACAAAGTTTCTGTGGACTTTCCACTTGTCCGCAACTTTTGGCCAGGCAAATGTTGTTCGCCTTATGTTGCATCTTTGCATGAAGTGGATGTTTCCCTCTTCTGGGGAGATTACTTCAACCACTTCACCAATATAAAAGTCATCATCATAATGGACAGCCACCATATCTCCCAACTTGCTAAACTGGTAGGCGGTGAAAGATGGCTGGAGATCCTCGGACTGTGGGCTTGAACTGTTAGAAGCTCCTGGTGATTCTCCTCTGGATCATCTGAAAAATGTAACACTGGATCATCTGTTAAAATGTAGCACACACACAAAAAAGCATTATGTGTATAACAACTGTTTCAACAATTGAAACATCAGTAATATCACTGAGTGTATGGATATCTACACCATGTGTTTTATACATTAATCATGACATAATTTTAGCTGTATACATGGGGATGTTTTCTTGATTATGCAGTGTTTCCTTTCAGAGAGAGAGAGAGAGAGAGTGTGTGTGTGTGTGTGTGTGTGTGTGTGTGTGTGTGTGTGTGTGTGTGTGTGTGTGTGTGTGTGTGTGTGTGTGTGATATCTGCATTTTATCTACATTTTCTTTCATAAACTTGATTATACATTGGTATGTCTTGTTTCTGGTTGTCTCTTCATTTGATATTTTGTTAAAATTATTTTGTTTAAATGTGTAATATGTGATGCTGGTTATACTGGACGTATAAAAGTAAAATGTAATTTTAAGTCTTTTTTCAAACACACACACATACAGTGACACCCCCCTCTCTCTCTCTCTCTCTCTCTCTCTCTCTCTCACACACACACACACACACACACACACACACACACACAGAGAAACAAACACTGAAACAGGTACATTTTTACAAACATTAGTTAATGCGTACACCTGACAAAAAAAAAAAAAAAAAGTTACCCCCCCCCCCCCCCCCCCCCCCCCCCCCCCATGCCCAACCCAAAAGACTGCATTTTGTTCAAGAACTTCAATTGTTGCTTGCATGATTGTTTGTCACTAAGGTGTGTATGTATGTTTTAGCTAGTAAGTATGCAAACTTGACAAAATAAGGTACATTTGACATGCGCACAAAAACAGTGTGTGCATTTGTAGGTGCCTGTGCTGAATGTGTGTGTGTGTGTGTGTGTGTGTGTGCATGCATTGCAATTTTTAAATGCTTGATAATCATCCCAAATTTCCATAGGAATCCAAATATAAGGAATGCATTTCCCTTTTCCAGCCCACTAGATATTCATGATATCATAAACACTGATAATAATTATACTAATTTAAAAGACTTATGGACAGAAAAAGACAATAATTGTACAGCTAGAGGCGTGAAAAGAATATGAAATTGATAAACTCATAGTTAAATACACAAATCGTACTGTTTAGTGCTTTCACTTCAGTGTCAGGTGCTGCTTATGCAAACAAAGGCTTGAACTTGAAACAGTTGAAGTCAGTATTAACTGTCCAAGCAAGGGTTAACCGAAAAATAGTTGAACAATGGGTCTAACAACAATCGAATTGTATGAATTTGAACTGTAACAATTAATCCAGAAATAGGTCTGGGCCTACTTTCAATCAAGACTCCCGACTTCGTTGTAGTTGATCGTTCGAGTCAGTGAATGTCAATAATTGAGTTACTCCCCTTGGCATCACTCGATCGGCTACTAGTTTGTTTGTTTTACGGACCAAAAAAACACAACAATCCTACACACACAAAAATACACTAGAAAAAGAAAAAACCATAAACTTTTCGATTACTAAAGACAAATGTGCTAGGTAAGTCATTTATCAACGGTATTTGTTCAAACAAGTTACCAATACACTACTTCGGTAGTACTCGAAATGATCGCGGCTAACATTCTCAAGGTGGCCTGTTTTTTTATGCAGATAACTACTAATCTAAAGAAAAATACTGAATAAATTGTGATAGATAAACTTAAATCATACGTAAGTGTTATAATGGACAATTCTTACCGAGTTCCTTGCGGAAAATCTCCAGATCTTGCTGTGCAAAGTTTGAGTCGATGCGCTCCATCTTTCGTGTTGAATCAACATGTGCCGGGAAGGAATGTGTTTCACAAGACGCATGTTTTGATTGGCTGAATTAACTAGGACAAGCCATGAATACATTAACCTCGTACCTCATTCGAAAGGGTACGGCTTGTGCTTCATTCCGACACCATGAAACATGCATTTTAAATTTTTTTTTTTTTTTTTCCGTCCGAAATTCACACAAAAATCGGCATGGATGTGACTTTAACTTCATCCTGTGATTTCATTAGACCAGCATTCGATTTTTCCCCCCAGACCGTAAAAATCTACGTTTAATTCCCTTTATTTTGATACCAGATACATGTGTGAGTGTTGTCTGTACCATTTAATCTTTGGTAGGGAAGCACAGTGTGTCAAAACCGACTCGACACAGAATCGCCGCGGGCGCTGGACACGGACCGAAAGTGAGCTGAACACACACCTCATTCTCTCTTAGATATTTATTTCTTCACACATCATTCACACTTAAAAACAACACTCGTTGAAAAGAGGAAAGATTGAACTTTATTTTGACATATTTTTCAAAGCAAAACATTAAAAATCAAACCCACTTTACAGTTACATGCATCAAGCGACACACACAAAAATGGGGGGTTTTAGCATGGTACAGTATATGAAGCTGAAGTTGTGTTAAAACATGACATCTTGCCCCATACAAGAGCATTCAAACCAATGTCTACAGACTGTTGAACACACAGTGGCTAAGTAGCATAATACAGAATCCTGCTGAGAAAAGGCTTTAGGGAGAGGGTACGTCTCTCGCTCCTCAGATCATCAGCTGGCACAGCTCCTCAATACTAAGTATTTTCTTTGAAAAGAAATGGCTTAGTACTCAGGCAACCACAGACAGAGAGAGTTCTCCCTTCAACATTTCGATTCAGTATTCATACTTGTAATAGGGATTGTTTTCTACTGCTGCTGCACAGGGCTTATCGCTTGACATGCACCATGGAACATCAAGCCTGAAAAGGTACTAGAGTCTGGAGAAAAATGTGATCCATACATACTGTGGCAGTTCCCAAGAACAGGTGCAGGCAACCATTTGATAAGTTTAGTAGATCTTCAAAAAAAAAAAAAAAAAAAGTGTTGGCTGAAGTAGATATCTGCGTCCTCTTGCCGGTTTTCCCCTCACGAGTTTGTACACCTTGTTTTCAGACGTGTGTAAGCAAAGCAGAATTTAAACACATTTTCTGTTTTTGCTTTCATGGCAGAGCGGTCAGACAGTGCATTATCTTGAATCCCTATGTGGCCATGAATCTGAGTGGGAAAATGTTGTAGCCATCTGTTATAGGGCAGGAAAACAGTTCAAAGAATTCCTTAAGCATGGGGCATCTATGTCACAGCCAATAACTGCCTCCAGAAAGAAAAGAAAGTATGTTGGACTGGAAAAACGTTGTCAAGTTGATAACAGAGTAAAGTGGAGATATGGCAAAATGCTGACAATGAGCATCTCACATACACACACACACACTGAGGCTGACTGACTGAAACCAGTTTCTTGTCAAAAGTAATCCAAGCTTGCCTGAATGAAACGATAAAATAAGACAAAATTTCAATTTACTGAAACTGTACAAGCTTGCCCTGAATGACACAATAAACTAACAACAAATTTCAACTTACTGAAACTGTATTAATTCAATAATTTAGAACAAAATCACTATAACACAAAATTGCAAAATAACAATTTAGAGCTCATTCTTTCCCTTTCTTTTTTTGCTTCCTCTATCTATTTCTTTTTCTTCCTACGGCGGTAGCCTTGATAAAGCCTGTATAGTCTGCTGGGCTACAAATAACACGGATCCCACAGTAGCTTACAGCCAGACACACAAACACACACACACAGTGATAAAATGAAAGAGCCTGAGTCTGTACCTGCTTTTGAACCTGTCCAGAGCAGTGATGCCAAAGAGATACATTTTGCTGCCATGGGGCTTGCGAAGTCCTTCCAGGATGTAGCGAAGAGCAATACCCAGAGTCCAGTACCTAAAATCATAAGGTCTATTGAAACTCTTTTCTCAGGAGATCCCCTCCCCCTTTAAACGCTTTGAAACAGAAGTTTGATCAGGATCATCATCATATGTTTTCTCAATGCATTCAAAGTGCGCGCTCATTCACACACAAAGTACAACTAGCACTCAAACTACTGCCTTTATAAAAAATACACACACACACACACACACACACACAAAAAACCAAAAGGCCTTACCATATGACCATTTCATGAGTACAATAATCAGAGGGAAAACATGCCACTTTTCTGAAGAAGAAGAAGAAGAAGAAAAGGAACAAAAATTATGACTGCAGAGGGGATGAGATGATGCAACAGCAAGCAAGTGGGTGGTGAAAACAAAAAAATTAAAAACATGCATTGTCCAGAGCACCATTTCACATTAAAAACAAAACAAAACAAAACAAAAAGAAATCAATATTTTCAGATATATTTTACATAAATTTTTTACAGATTTCACATATAAGCAGCAGAAAAAAACTCTGGCAGTGGTATTATGGTATTCTGACAATTTCTAGCAGTGAAATAAAGAGGTCACCAGCGAAAAGAGGAAAGCAAGGGGGGGAAAAAAGAGAAACCTGTTGAAAAGAGGCCAACCTGCACACCTGCTAAAATTCCCGACCGACATGCTGTTCAATACTGATGGCCAATGCAGAAAATGGTACACTACTTACGTGACAATGCCCTGGTCAATGATGCCGCCAAACAAAACGGCAGTGGTTTGAAGTTCTCGGTCAGGATACTGTGGGAAGAAGCGGTACTCCTCAAACAGGTTTCCTCAACATGCACTGAAAGACATCCTGCACACACAAACCTTTTCTGAAGATACTGTGAACAGAGCCTGTCTACAGAGCAACCACTGTATATTCCTTAAATCTATTCATAACCCACTTCACGAAAGCCCTACAAAGTGATGTTTATACACAGTTGTACCTGCCTCTGTGTGTGTGTGTGTGTGTGTGTGTGTGTGCGTGTGTGTGCGCGCGTGTGTGCATGTGAGCGTGAGTGTGCACGTATGCATGCATGGTGTGGTGTAAATTCATTGCACAATTTCAAGAAGGGTATACCATTTTCAACGAAAAAAACGACCCCCCCCCCCCCCCCCCCTCCCCCCATTCCATCAGAGGAAGGGAAGGTAAGAACCACTCTCTCACTCAGCACCGACCTTTTCCATTTTCTGTGTGGAATCCTTGAATCTCTTCAGCATGGCCAGAACCTGTTCTATGGTCATATTGGACTGAGGGGGTTGGTTGTAAATCTGCTGGAATAGCTGTTTGCTTGGTCCTCCACCTGAACACACAAAACAAATGAAAATCCTTCTACACAATCAGACTTCAGGGGGGGGGGGGGAAAAGGAAAAGGAAAAGAAAAGGTTAACAAAAAAAAAGATAAAATAAAGGCAGCATCTGAAGACGGACATACGCCAAACGTAGCACTCTACAGTCATCTAGAGCATGTATGAAATTTACACCCCTCATTTACACCTTTTTTGTAACTGGGCATTTGTTTGTCCCTCAAAACCTAAAATTCAAACACCTATCCATTTTAATTTTAAAGTCTGTTGTCCAATTCAAAACAGGTCCACACAAATGTTTGGACAGCACAAAAACATGCAGAACCCAATGCCCTTACATTCAGTACTTTGCTGTATTTTAGGGCATTAACAAAAACAAACAACACACACACACATAGAAAAGGAAAAAAAAAAAAAAAGGCAGCCAACCATTTAACAAGTGACAAACAGAAATTTTCTGATTCCACTAGCGTTTTGTATTTTCTTCCTTTTTTATGTTACCACACTAGTTTTTTTTTTTCCTTTTTTTAATATTAACATCCCCCCCCCCCCCCCCCCCTTCCCCGCAAGACAAAAGAACTTACGAACAGAAAGAGACTTTCTAGATTATTGGCTGAAAGAGGCTTTCTACATTACTGGTTGAAAGAGGCTTTCTAAACCATTGATTGAAAGACTTTAGGTTATTGGCCGAAAGAAGCTTTGTAGATTATTGGTTAAAAGAGGCTTTCTACATCACTGGTTGAAAGCAGCTTTCTTGATTATTGGCTGAGATTCTTTCCATTAACAGCTTATCTTATAATACAGCAAAAAAATGTGGGCACTGCCACTTTTTTCTTCTAACCGTATGAAAACTAATCAACTTAAGACAATCATGTCTTGGAAATGATGTATGACAATACAGTAGAAGAGAGGGAAGATGGGAGGCAAAGAGACAGAGAGAGAAAAGAGAGAGAGAGAGAGAGCGACAGAGACAGACAGCGAGGGGGGAAAGTGGGTATCATAATCAGCCAGAGAGACAGGTGTGATACCAGCCAGACTGGTGACCAGCCACTGAAAAACCAGAAAGCAGACTGACCTCTTTGCTGAAGGTCTGCTGCATTTCAGGGAAGATGCTGTTGATGTCTCCCGGCGGACCCACATTGCCCCCTCCCCCAGGCCCTGGCCCTGGCCCTGTCCCTCCTCCTGGCCCAGGACCTGCAGCACCTGGTGCTCCACCTGCACACAGGTCACCATGCCACTGGCAAGTGCTGCCAATGTCAGAAAAACGCATACAATTCCCTATCTTCTTAAAGACCCCGAGATCTGCAACGATTCCTTGCCCATGATAACAGTCCTTTTCATTCAATATACTTTTGTCTTATTAAAATGACTGCTATATCATCCTATCCCATTACCAGGCACTTTCCTACACTGTTCTTTCAAATAACTGGGCACAGTGATGCAATACATATTCTTTTCCAATTATTGGGCATTATCAACTGATCGTGCAATTTCCCATCACTGGGCACTGGCATGTGGTACTGAACGTTCCCCTGATATCTGATAGGGACTTAATACATGCTGAAGTTCCCAACCATTCAAAGTATAAATAACAAGACAACAAACACACACATGTAATTTTGCATGGTCCTTCCTCATAAGCATCTCCATGACTTTTGTCAATCTTGTCAACAGTGTACGCACAACTGTTGGTCCCCTCTGATGTTCCCATAAACAGCTGAGCCATGTGACTGAAATGGCCGGGCTGGAAGACTGTTGAAAGCCGTTTCTAAACATTTACCACCCCTGAAAACTAATACTCAAAATTTCCCATGCTGGAAACTACAACTAAGGAAATGGTGGGAGGGTGGGTGTTATCTTATGCTTTTAAAATTGTAAAAGCTTGCACAGATTGGGGGGGTGGGGTGGGGGGGGGGACGATGCGTACATTCTTTTCAACCCAGTTTTGTTCCTTTCCCCTTGTTTTTCATACACCACTGAAGTGCTGAAATCATTCAGTGTCTCTCACCGCATTTCCCACATTGTCATCCCCTTAACTGCTGACATTGCGGAAGTCATGAAAGGAAACATGGTTCTGATGATGAGGCAACTAGATTTGATTCATCTGAATGCCCTCAATTTTTGCTGTGCATCAGTCCATCAATTCTTCCTTGTTTTGAGGAAATCCATGCAAAGGTGAGAAAAACTGGACCCTAGAAAGGATAACGATGAAAGCTCCATGGCATCCACTCAAAGAAAATTTTAAGCTTTTCTTTCATATGCCTATTTCAAGGCTATGTCTGAACAGTGGCCTCCCTTAGGCCTGAACTGTGAACACCACAAAATATCACTAGACCTGAGAAGTGATCTTTCAAACTCTTTACATGCCAAATCCAGCCTAAGCCTGAAAGTGGCATCCCTACAAATGCAAATCACCTTATACAGGGTGATAGTCTGCTGCACTGCAAGAATTAATACTTAATACATTGTGATCCACGTACATCAACAATGGATCAGACAGAATTTTCAAGTTTGACTATCTCTGTCATCCATGCTTAAGCCTTGCTCCAACTGAAAGGACTGATGAATCTGTGTCATGCTGGTACCAATGATGCAGCGTGTTGAGGTGTGTGATGAACAGACAACTTGTGCTTATTTCAATAACTCTACTCATGGAGTTTCTGTACACCCTTTTCTTGTAGCTAAGAGAGGTTAAATGCCTGTGTGTCTTTTTTTGTTCCTATGACAAACGATGCACTGCCATGTTTCCAGAATGAAAAGGAATTAAAAAAAAAAAAAACCCTAACAAACCCCCCCCCCCCAACCAACCAAACCAAAGTTTCCTTTTAGGGTGCTATTTGTCCCCCCCCCCCCCCCCCCCCCCCGATCACAAATCCTCATGAAATATGAATTCAGCTTTTAAGACAATAAGTTTGGAAGGAAGAAGAAACATCAGATACTGCTACGTAAAATCATAACTAAATTCAAAACCATACGTACCTCTAACCAATCTATAACATGCCTAGATACTGTCAAAAAAAAAAAAACGAAAAATAAAATCCTCCATGACAACAAGCACATACCTGTTCTGTTGTTTAAGGCGCTGGTCACTGGCGACAGGGGGCCGAGCAGCCACAGACATACTGAGAGAAGCTAGAGAGTGATGGAATTGCGGGAAGCATTCATTCCGGGACTGTTCTGGAAGCCCATGTCTGTGGGAAACACAAATTTATCATCAAAACTTTCATCAGCTAAAAAAGCCACAAGTGATGTAATTTCATTTACATGGAAAATGTGCTAAAACAGTACCTTGGGTGTAGTATACAAGTGTACATGCATGTGCTAGTGAGTGTGTGTGTGTTGAGTTTAATCAAGTTGTGATAAATGTTTGATCCTGGTTGAGGTCCACATTTTCCTGACAGCCTTTAGTCACATTCATCACTCCACATTTAATATTCCCTGCACCTCACAAAATGTCCGCACACACGCTGGGAATTTCAAGACACACGATCAGCTTAATTCATCATGACTATAGCACAGTCAGACACTGAAAATTAAAATTAAAAAAAAACCAACAGGCACATGAAAACAAAAAAATCAAAGCAGGCCGAAATAACTTATGTCCTACTTAATATAAATGACCATATCATAACTTCTATGTCCTACTTGATATAAATGGCCATACTGTAACTTATGTCCTACTTAATACAAATGACCATACTGTAACTTATGTCCTACTAATGTAAATGGCCATACTGTAACTTATGTCCTACTTAATATAAATGGCTATACTGTAACTTATGTCCTACTTTAATATATATGACCATACTGTAACTTATGTCCTACTTAATATAAACGACCATACTGTAACTTATGTCCTACTTAATATAAACGACCATACTGTAACACAATTCCTGACTGAGGAGAGTGGATGATGGAGAGGTGGTAGTGGGTGATAGTGGGGACAGGGGAGGACTCTCGCTCTGGGTCATGCTTGCAGTAGCTTTAAGGCGCAGGTTCCACAGATGGTACATTCCTCTCATACATAAAGTCTCAAATATAGCCAGTAAATAAATCAGTCCAGTGATGAGCATTTACAGGCATATTACAAACTGACAACTAGATCAGATATCAAGCCTTTCACTGCAACATGTTTAACATTCTGTCCAACAATGAAATCATGGTCTTGATGGCACTTAATTTTCAAGTGGAGTGATGAGAAAAATGTCAACATAGACCTAACTGCACAATGACCATGTGTTATTTATCTGATATTAAAAATGCATGTGCATGAAGGCTGCTCTCTACTGACAGCATTAAATTGATCTGAAATCCTACAGCACTTTCAAAAAGCAGTATTGTACATGAATGTTTTATTTTTCTTTAAACTGATGTGACGCTTGCATCCTAACCAATTAATCTGCAAAAGGCATGGTGTTCACTTGGTCAGACTCTTTAATGAACATCTCATGTGAACCAAAAATAAAAAGAAAATATTTTGTTCTGAAAGTAGCACAACTCCGGCACTGTTTAAAACAATTCATTTCAAACTGTCTGGTTAAAAGCAACACACAAAAAAAAACCCAAAAACAACACAACAACACAACTGGCATTTTCACTGTATCAGTTCAACAATGCAATAGATTCATCTCCAGTAGAGAGTTCATGACTTTCCCACATAGCAGACTGTTAAAATGGGAGATAATGTAGATAGCACATACATACCTGTCAAAATGGGAAATAATACAGATGGCATATACATTCTCTTCGTAACAGTTGCTGTCTTTCTATAGTGAACTATTCGTTGGCGTTCATAGCTTGCATATTTATGTGGGTATCTATTCAAAGTCCCTTTACATCTTCATAGACTGAATTTTTGCCAAACTGTTGAAATAATGTTGAGAACTTTTTCTTTGAAAAGAAAGTTTATATCCAGCCATACCTGAATTATATTCATATTCACAATAATTACATGAATTAAGGTTCATTTTTGCATTAAAATGTCAAACAAACAAAAAACAGAATAAAGAAAAACAAAGTTCTGAAAGATACAAAAAAAAAGTCGTGACCTTATGAAGATAAACTTGAGGGCTGACTGCCAGAACCCAGTATCTCACATACATATATAACTTAACATAACTTTTCATATGAAATTTAAAACTGGCTTAGTAAAAACGCTCCAGTTGGTTCAGCATCAAATTCTGTAGCATGCAAACATGCACACAAAATGTCAAGAACACATACAGCAACCTCATAGCTCTCCATTACTGGTAATAGGAACAACAGCTGCAGCCTGCTGATAATTGTTACTCTAAGCCTGCGAGGACTGAGGGAAGATTTTATGTTCCTTCCATCCTTGCGCAGGCTGGGATCCAACCACCACCAACTGGTAACAGCCCAAATATTCAACTGTTTAACAACCAAAACCAACTCGAAAAAAAAATTTACAAAGTGGACGGGAAAGAATTAACTTGCAAACAGTTTAAGTCTGCTCAAGTGCAAGAAGCACACTCACTCTGAAAACGTGCGTCAATGGGGTTCCAGCCAGCATCGATAGCAGGCTGAACAACAGGGAAAAACTTACCCACATCAGAGGGGGTACCTAGACCGTTGGAGAGGAGATAAAATACTTGTCAGTAAGTGCAGTCTCCTAGCATTACCACTACAGTCAGTCTTCCTGAACATTATCCAGACCTGTCAGTGATACATCCTAAAAATTAGGGGGACAGACTTGGTACGAAAAACTCGCTTCCAAATTTTCAGGGGGTCATAAAAATTTCTTGGGGGCACCATTAATAACTGCCAGAAATGTAGTGAAAACACACGCACACACACACACGAGAGTGCTCTCGCTGGCTCACACACATAAATGCACAGAGAAAGGGATAGAAATACTTGAGAAAAGAGGTGTTTGTACTAGAGATAGAAATACATTAGGAAAGAGGTGTTTTAATAAAGTTGATAAAACATTTATATTTAGCACTGTCTAGAATGTTTTATCTATTTTCATTTGTGTTCCTATGTTTTTAAAGTTTTATCAACTAACATAAATGTGAGCACCGACACTATCAGGATTTTAACCAGTTCAAGTTGATTTGTGGATATCCTCTTCGATTATCGTCACATAATTTCCACTAAGAATGACCAAATTCCAATCGCCATGCAATGATCATCGGAAGTCCGATGGAACCGATGACAAACTGTAGACTGGCCATTCTTGCTCTGTGAGGAACACATTCATACATCCAGAAAAGAGCCATTTTGCTTATCCGAAATAGTCATGTTGCATAGATTGTTTGAGTTTTTGTTCCATTCGCTGGATTATCACCCACGAGCCACAGCTGAACTGTCAAACCTTCATTCTGGAAAGCCAAAATTCCTACAGTTTGTCATGCTTTTTCCCACTTAGCTGAATCATGCAATCTTTTGGTCCAATCATTGACTGGACAGGCCTAATCTCTTTTGATGACTCTTGTTGGTTTTCAGTAGAGAAGAGTTCTCATGTGGAAGTGTTCATCAATTCAGAACGTTCTAAAATGTTGAGAGAAATTTACGTTTTTGACTTTGATTGTGGCGGATAAGATGAAAGCCCCTTTTTGCGTGATGTGCTGCTCAAGAGTTGTAATGCGTACAGAAGAAAATCAGTGCGTCACTGTAAATTCTGGTACGTTTTCATGACGCACTGACCTGAATTCCAGTGCGTCAGAAGCGAAGTTTATGTATCAGACATACACATTTGTGCCTAAGAATTATCACTGCCTGTTAAACCTAAAGGTGCTATTGGTGTATTTTGAAAAAAAAAAAAAGGAAAAGGAATGTGTTTTCTGCATAGTGTTTACACGGGCGATTTATTTTCCTCTGCCACAACACAGCAGAGTGGTTACCCTGTACTTACTACAGTAAAAATAAAAGTGGTTCCTCCAACAATTTTCATACCTAGTTCATCGGCCTACTTACGCACTAATCAACGCTTTCTCGTTCTCCCCCCATACACCCTGGTATGAGCTCTGTAATCCTGTCCATTGTTTCTACATCGACATGCTGTCAAAAAGCCAACACGGCGGCAATGATTTCATGCACGCAAGTTAGCAAGAGTTGTTGCTCTTTGGTCAATCCAAAGTGGCACAACAAAAAAATCACACCATAGTTTCACTCTGTGAACTGCAAATGTACTGGCTGCTCAAGAAAATCATGTCTACATTTTCTTTTTTTTCTTTTTTTTAACTTTTTGTTTTCAATTCATCATGTTTATTATTATTTCTGCCAAACAACTCTCGCATGAAAACAGAGAAGAGAAAAGCCAGCACACCTGGAAAAAACTGTTAACACCCCATAATGTTTCCTGCTTGCTTTACTTATGAATAAACTGAACAATTAGCCAAGCACACCTGATATAAGAAAACTGAAAAAAAAAAAAAACACAACAAAAAAAAACAAAAAACCCACCACCCCCCCACCCCCCCCCCAACAACACAACACCCACAAAAAAAAAACAACAAAAAAAAAAAAAACACCCCCCACAAACAAAAAAAAAAAAACAAAAAAAACAAAAAAAAAAAAAAAAAAAAAAAAAAAATAACACCCAATAATTTTCCTGCTTGCTTATACAAAACCACCAAAAACAAAACAAAACACAAAAAACAACCCAACCACAACCCAAAAAAAAAAAAAAAAAAAAAAACCCCCCACCCCACCCCCCACCCCCAAAAAACCAAAACAAAAAAAAAAAACAAAAAACACACCCCAAACATATGAATAAGTCCTGAACAATTTTTTGCAACCCCCCTGTTTGAGACTAAAACCCCACAAACCCACCCCCAGAACCAAAGGAACAAGAAAAAAAAAACAAACAAAAAAAAAAAAAAAAACAAAAAAAAACAGACACCATATACCACACGAAGAAAAAAAAAAAAACAAAGAAAAAAAAAAAAAAAAAAAAAAAAAAACAACACACAAACCACCCACAACATGATTATAAATATAAACCAACCAAAAAAAAAAAAAAAAACAAGAGTCAAGCAAAATCAATCCACAGTTTTACCTTGAGTCATGAGAGTTTTGTTGCTTCATAATACACCAATATGACATTAAAAAAAAACACAAAAACTTTAATGTATCTTTACTGACTGATTGTGTGGTTATAGCTGACATCTATGTTGTGACAGGTACAAAAAAACAACAAAAAAAACCCACAAAAAAACTGTGTTGTGAAACAGTCACAAACTACAAAAAACGAGAGATGCCATTTTACTATGCCGACAACTTTTTCTTTTTTTGAGTCACAAACAAAAGAGGGTGGAAACATGACTGTCCCAAGCTAGCACTAACTAAAATACGACATCAATTCTTGTACTTAATGCCAGCGTCTACAAAACAACTGAAGTCACAAACTAATATCACATCATGACACTTGTGACTTACACAAATTGAGGAAATATGAAAAGTCTCTCAGATGTAAAAATCAAGCCCCCCCCCCCCCCCCCCCCCCCCCCCCCCCCTTTTTTTTTTCATACAGGAAAGCTTTAGCTCACTCTCAACAATTTTTGTGGTCTTTACAGACTAGTTTGGTCGGGTTTTATCAAAGCGTTTCTGAACAGCTTGGGTTAAACCTTTTATTTGCTACTGCATCACAGACGGCCCAAGCAGCAATCCCAGTGCTTATCACACCCGCCACAGCCTACCTCCCATCGCCGAAGCCTGCTGGGGAAATTCCATCATGCATTAAGCTCTGGTTAGCACACATCCCTAGTGAATGAAGCTTCCCACAAAGGTCAAGGAAAGAATGGTACTAATGTTGGCTCCACACACGGTATGGTGCAGAGTATGCTTAAAAAGTATGAAAATTTTTTAATGCTAAGAAGAGTTTCTCTGTGACATTTTAGACTGCAAAATGATTAAAACAGAAGGTATCCCTGGACTGGGCTAAAGGTACGTGTGGACGGTGGAGGAGAAGGAAAGGTGGTAACAGGTGAAGGGGTGGGACTAGAAGACTGATAGTATGAAGTACTGTGATGAATGGACAAGAAAAACACAGAAAAAGCAATTTCAAGCCATGTCCAAATTCTGGTTACAAATCCATGCAGAAAAGAGAAAGAATCAATCTTCATAAATCTGGTTTGCTCTGTTGCCTAGGCATATAAAAAACAAAACTTAATTCTTTGCACACTGCAAGTATGAACTTCCGCTGTTTCTCTCATCTGCACATGCACCCTGGTGCACGGGAACGTCACACGCCGACACTGCTCAAATCTGAAATTTCACCATAGGTCACAGCACACTCACTTTGGAACTGAGAGTTGAGCGAAGACATGGGGTTGAAGCCAGGTTGGTGCTTGAAGGCTGAGCGGCCATACCGGGGAAAGCCCGGGCTGGGGAGCCGGGGTGGCAGGGGTTGAGGGGCGGCATGTTCTGTGGGAACCCTCCACCTCCTGGTGGGGCCTGGGGGACCTGGTGCTCCACCTCCTCCTCCAGGACCAACCACTGGGGGCTGCTGCTGACCCATGACGCCTCCAATGCTCATCTGGTCCATCTGTTTCAAGACCACAGGCTGAGCACACAGTCAGTAACAAGAGTGAGGAAAAAAAAAAAAAGAAAGAAAGAAAAGAAAAAAGTAGCATCTGGCAGAATGTGACATAGACCACCGGAAACTGGACACTGCAATATATTGAAAACAATTACCCCAGTATTGATGAACTTGTGGAATGTATAATGAATTCACCCGAAAATAAGACAAGGCTGCTGCCCAACTAGTGCAACTCTACTGTACATCACATTACTACTGCAAATAACAACACACTAAGGAACCCATGAAAAAAAAAAAAGACCTACCCAAACAATGAAAAACACCACACATACAGAAGTCAAGTTAACGCCTCACCATCATAAAACCTAACCTTGTCAATTGTTCAAACAAGGATGCATTCAACTTTTCAACCAAATTTCAAACATAACATTTTAAAATTTTGAGAAGAGATAAACAGATCTGAGACTGTAGCATAGCTTCATGGGTTCTAGCAGTAGATCTATAGAAACTGAAAGGCATGGGGTTCAAGGGCTGGCCAGGCCCTGGTGGGGGTATAGCGGTACTGCCCCTGTTTGAGGGTTGCCCCCAAGAAGCTGAAACAAGAACGCTTTTAAGAAGGTAAATGGAAGGCTCTCATTAAATTTTAAGTGGAAAATCAGGCCTGAAATTAAAGCTAAAAGTTCATAAACATAAAAACACAACTAAAATGCAATTTCCTGAAGAAAATCAACAATCACTTTTTCTCTAATTTTGTTTCAAATCTAATCTACACATACCTTTATACCCCTTTAATCTCCCACACATTGTAGATTGTATTCTGAAGTGAAGAGGGACTCAAGATTGTCTTTTGAAGTCACTATGAGTTATACTCCTGACTTTGAAAACACTAAAACCTAGAGTTACTACTACATGAATGTATTTTTCACAGATGGCTGCAGATCTTGATATAAGAAGCCACAATACAGCTAACCTACATATGCAGTCTTGGCATTCAATTTGAAATCACCACACAAGAGGAATGAATTGACTGTAAAATTTGCTGTCACTATTTAAAATATTCTAAAGTCTGAAGTCTTCAAACAAACAAAACAGAAAGCCATCCCTCGCATGTCCATCTTTTGTAGCCACAGGGCCACATGTTTCGCTGTTTGTATCCTTTTCCATCAGCCATTCCCATCGCCATCAGTTTCACATGCCTTTCTCCACCTCCTCTAGCCTTGAGACATCGCCTTCCTTCTAAAAGGGCATTGTAACAATTGTTCAGCTGTCACACTACCATGTCGAACATCGACTTTCAAATATGCATATGTCTGTGTAGTCGAGTCGACCTGAAGGAAGTGGAGCACTTTGTACTTCCAGCACGGAAAAGCGAGAACTGAGCGCATTGAAAACTTGGATCAGAATTCAAACAAACTGAAGAATTGCTGCCCGATTTCAACTATTCTTGGAAAATTTGTTGCTCCTTGGAGTTTAACAAACCGGTATCAGCCACCACTCTTAAAAACTAGCATTCTGGCACATAAAACCGGCAAAGTAGCATCCATATAGCTTTATAAAATGTGAAAGAATACTAGAAAGGGATATTTCTGGGCTATTCTCTGTGTCTAATTCCCCAATTGCTCCCCTTTAAATTTCTTTACGACCATACAATTTACCTTTGTTTGAGGCCATCACGGGATTTGAATACTTTTTTTTTTCTCAGATTTTTTCCTTTTTTTTTTTTTTTTTTTTCAAAATCTCAGTACAAAATCTATTTTATGTGATCCTTCTTAAAAAATGCTCAGTCTTATATACCCCCCAAATCCATTTACATAATTGATTAATTTCAGCAGAATTCAAAGTGAGAAAGAACTCTGTCAAAAGCATTCAAGCTTCAACAGAATTCAAAGTGAGTAAAAACTCAGTCAAAAGCATTCAAGCTTAAACAGACAAAAGACAACAACAACCCCCCCCCCCCCCCCCCCCCCCCAAATTCTGCATAAGCTTGCACCCATAACAACCCAAATACCTTGGAGCCTAAAACCCAATAGTGGGGGAATGTAACTACCTAATAACTACCTACTTTCTGGGAACCAGAGGATGAGGTGATAGGCTGAAGAGGGGGCAGTTCAGTTTTCAACTGAAAGCATTTCAACCCCCCTTTAACTTCTGTTGACTAATGAAGGATTTCAAAGAAAATGCATTTTCCATGCATGTAATAGCCAATATCCAAATATCAGTTATTCCGCAGTACTTTATGATCCATATTAAGAAAATGACCCCCTTAATAATGACCTGCTATACCCCCCCCCCCCCCCACCCCCCCCCCCTAAAAAAAAAAAAACATTCTTAAACACAATTCTGAAATTATGCATTTTCCCTCTAAAATTCAGGATCTGGGTAAGAATTTCTAAATGAGGGAAATTCCAGAAAATTCAGGAGAGCTGGCAGCTATGCTACCTGAGTGACCATGGCCTGTGGGTAGGTGGGTGGTTTAGGACCGCCAGGAGGGCCTGCAGTGGGTGCCCCTCGCAGCTTGCTCAGATACACAGAGGCGTTGGTGCACATGGTGTTGATGGCCTCTTGCAGCTCTTGGTTCACGTGGCTGCATGACCCAACCACCAGAAAAATTCAGAATTATGCAGATTTCTTGCAGCGCTTAGATATTTTTTGTCCTTCCCTTCATGGTTTCACCCTTCCTATCGTAATTTCCAGCTCCAATACATCATGTATTGACATGGCCACTTTTTTTTTTCTTTTTTGACAAACTGTGCGACCGGTAAATTATTCAGATGCGTTTACTAAGGGCTATGTAATAAAGAGAAAACTAGAGTTCCAAGCAGATTTAAATGACGAACCTGTCTGTCATGATCAAAAGGGAGTAAGTACTCTCGGCCCCAGTTGTTAATTCTTTCTATGAAGGGACTGACGGCAGATGTAATCAATAACAGAACACAGAGCGGCGAGTTCAGCTTCGATCTCTCCTTGCTATTCAGATTATCGTTGGCTCATGATGTCATATTTATGTCAGAATAGTCGAAAAGTCTATGATATTACTGCATCTCTTCAGATAAAAATGAATACGAATAAAAGGAACATTGCATTATTTCGGAAGGATGGCTTGAGTGTAAAAAAGAGTTTAGAATGTTGACAGATTTGTTACAGTGTTTGAGCTTACGTGCTGCTCGCAAGGGCCTTCACAGTGAAGGGGAAATGTTTTGACTCATTTTTAGATAAAAGCATTCGGTATGTTTTCTGGAAAACTCTTTGATTTATTCTTGAATATTGATTCCCGGATGCTGTCAATAGTGTATCTGAGGCACGAGGCCGTACAAGGTGTGTGTCCATTGTAAATCAATTCTGAAGTAAAAAAAAAAAAAAAACGTCTTTGATATGTAAATGAAGATGCTTGATTCTAGATACAACCAATAGTGCAGTGTGGGTCTGAATCATGGGGAACATAAAATTGCGTAGCCGTTTGCAATCACTTGATTTACTCGCTTACAAAATAGAAAAAGATTTATTTGACACTGAACGACCTGTTCATAGAGAAAAATATGCGCTATCCAATCTAAAAAAAAACCCCTCTTAATAAATGTATGGGTAACTGGCTGAAAATGAAACAAACGGAGAGCGGCAGGATTCCACGCAAAATGTATGTGCAAGAGAGAAGAAAAACCGTGCAAATGTTTGAATATGGATTAGGTTACATTTAGATGGGTTATGATGCTAGAAGTGTTATTATTACGTATGTTTTCCAATGAAGACTTATAGACGTCTTCCGAACTAGACATACTGCTGTTTCTGACCTTGAACGCAAAAGAGTGCCATTCATGGATATGCATGACTGCGCATATGAAGGGCTGTAAAAGACGTTCAATTTTATGTGAGCATGTTCTTCAGTTCGATGATTGAACACTTCGTCTGGGACAATTATGATTGAACACTTCGTCTGGGACAATTTGTCAGAGTACGCCAATCAACCACACTTCCAAACATCGTCTGATGACTGACCCTCTCTGTCTGTCCATCTGTCTGTCTGTCTGTCTGTCTGTCTGTCTGTCTCTCTCTCTCTCTCTCTCTCTCTCTCTCTCTCTCTCTCTCTCTCTCTCTCTCTCAGCGAATAAAACGATAAAACACACAACTACTCTCCTGAATTCTAGATCGCTGCGCTGGTTTAATGATAGAGCATCGTGCTCGCGCTCCGCCGTCTCCACTTTGAATACCACTGGAAAATTGGTCATTTCCCGCCCCGCTCTGAACGCGCTAGACAGGTTCCACACCGCCGCGCTGTCCTGAGCTGATCACTCCCATTGGTCGCGTTATCAGAGGCAGGGGCGAACAGTGACCAGACGACAACAACAACAACCACTCTTAATCCTGTACGTCCACCAGCCCTTTTCCCCCCGTCGTGTTAACTCTTCAGTGGCAAATGTTACCCCACTATCTAGGCACCCCCCCTCTGCCTAACCTCTTCTTCTTGCCCTCCCCGCCCCCCCTCCCCTCTTTCCCTACCGTTTGGTGGGAGCACTGGGTACTGCCGTGGTACAATGTGTAACCATGCTACGAAATGTCACCCGGTGCGTATTCTGTCTCAACATTGCTGTACATAATATCACGGTGATACAGATCGTCATGGTATAAACCAGTACCACTGTACTGCAAAGGACATTAAGTGGCGGCAGGTCACATATCCATGTCAACTGTGGAATAAATTGTCGCTATATGTGCACGTAAGGGTTTGCACTTTGGTCCGAACGGTCACCCATGTTTGCGATGTATATGTACTAAATGAAGAAGGGAGGCAATTGACATCACAAATGAAAATATGATATTGCCATTGACAGGGTGCAAGTTTCGATGAGAAAGTCACTTGTTCTGATGGTGATGGTAATGGCGGTGGTAGTGCTGCTATAAGAAAATAATTCTAGCCTTTAAGACCGCTGATTTAAATTATGTTCTACTGTTGAAAATACGACGAGCTCCTCAACCGACGACGAAGACGATGATGATGATGATGATTGCCAGGAACGGTGGCCATGTTCTGGTCGTTGGATACGTGTTGGTGTATAACACGTGTATGTCGATGAAAAACATAGATCACATGTGCGAGCTAATGTATGTCGATGAAAAACATAGATCACATGTGCGAGCTAATA
This sequence comes from Conus betulinus, assembly GCA_016801955.1. Taxonomy (NCBI): domain Eukaryota; kingdom Metazoa; phylum Mollusca; class Gastropoda; order Neogastropoda; family Conidae; genus Conus; species Conus betulinus. The sequence continues at coordinate 20,921 of JADBJO010020496.1, forward strand.
GAGAGGGACTTTAAAGTCAGGCTTTTTTTTACGGCTTGGCTCACCCAGTCAGACAAATTTTGCATCTTGCATGCATTGACAGTTGTGAATAAAACAAAACAAGGTGGTTGCTTTATCGCTTGTAGAATAGTCAACGGTCTTGGAGGACAGACTTGTCGACGGCGTTGTACGTGGAGGCGTTGGCGACGGCGCATCCCTCATAGAGTAGTATTGGTAATCAATAAACAGTCAAGGCTATTACTGGCCAGTGGTAGGCTTAGCAAACCTTTAGGAGCTTTTTCTCCATATTGACTAGGGACACACAGTGTATTACTTTTTTTTGTTTGTTTTTAACTGAGAGAGGCATGGTGGAGGGGAAGAATGGCGGAGGCGTGGTAGTGTCGGGGCAGACTAATATAACTCATATTCATAATATAATATAACGCACATAGTTTGTTCAAGGTCAAGGTATCAGCAGAGCTTCGAAATTTGATCCCGCCACGCTGCTCTGTTTGGAACTGCAAACAACTTGAAGATTGGTGATTCTCGGTGATTTCCAATTCTTTTGTATTATGCGTTTTCGGAAAATAATCATTTTAAATGGCGCCTTGTCACAGCATGGCTCTCATCATCTCTATTTCTGTCCATTTTCCGTAGACATTGGCGCACTGGACCTCTAGATGTTTAGGGATTCAAGATGTGCCATAGCTATGGTATATTTCTCTAATGTTTCAGGTGCACATATTCATAAGTAAATGAAACAGAGAAAACTTACATTTCATGATAAAAAAAATTGTGGGTCAAGTGTGTAAAGTTTCTGTCGTTCTTGTAAAATAAAATAGGTGAATGACTACTATTCATTTTTTTTTTAAACCAGCTTTTCACATTTTGATATTCATCTGAAATCGGAGAGAAATGAATGTAAGACACACCAACACACACACGAACACACACACACACACACACACACACACACACGTCAGTCGCATAATAAGTTGGAATGTTTTATGCTTCTTGAAGACAACAACATGGCGAACGTTTGTGAAATACACACACACACACAAAACAGGTTGCTTTCATCTTGACTTGCCTTCTTTAAACCCCAGCACAGACACAGACAGACAGACAGACAGACGGACGGACGGACAGACAGGCAAACATACGCAGACAGACAGACACACACACACACACACACACACACACACACACACACACACACACACACGTGCGTGTGTGTATACGTCAGCAAGTAAACACCTGCATGTGCAAGTGAGAGGGCAGTTTATGTATGAGCATTCTTGTGGCATGGCAGTTCAGAAGGTGATAATTTCTTTCAAATCATAATTGCAGTAAAATAAGAAAGAAAGTAGAGAAAAAAAAAATCAATACATGATCTCCACCTTTAAAGCTCAAAAAATAAAACGTTTGCGATGTGCATGGAATAGCTGCAGTATTTTTCTGTCTCAAGTGGTGACCCCTGTTTCCATTTCCTCTATGTATTGATCCCAAAGATGAAGAACATGATTTCACCGCCCACCCCATTTACTCACCTATTTCATCGTTCTCACCCTCCCTTTTAAAAAAAAAAAAAAAAAAAAAAAAAACAAAAAAAAAAAACGCCGAGAAGCTAATTTGTGATACTGTTTGCTTCTTTTACAAGTCATGCTTTGTCGATTTTTTTTAAAATTCATGTTATGCTTTCTGTGCCTTGAAAAAGTATAAGAATGCATTGTTTCCGTCGTCTAGGACATCAAAGGTATATTTTTTTTTGTTATTTTCGCTGACGTCAATGCGCCATTCTTTTCCGCTAACGGTGGTGCCACCAAAAGGTCAGAACCGGTAGAGGGGGTGAATGTTCGACGGCGGAGCTAACGGTCTTGAATTCAAACCACCCATGGGATTGGATTTAAGTCGCTGAAAGAAATACCCTCTGTCCACACACACAGCAGTAAGCGAAATGGGTAGCGCATTCATTTCAGGAAAGATTTAGGCGGGGGGAGGGGATGGGGGAGGATATAGATGGGTGCCGTCTCCCTCAATGCCGAACTCCAGACAGCGTGAACCTCTCGCTGATCACTGCCCACAGGGCCATTTGGTTGTGGAACTTTAACCTTTAACAGCTAAAATATGGATGTGTCGGGACTGGAACAGCAGCTGAAAGACCTATCCGGGGAGTATACCGTAGGGTGCATTACTCTTCTCCAACAGACCATTTGGTAAACGGAGGGGGTTGGCTGAGCCTGTCTCTGGGGTCTGCAGCTCGCAGCCGGAGTCTTTGATAACTCTCTTATGCCAGACATGGCACAGACTTCTCCCTTTGTAACACGCTGATGTGTGATTCAGCCGACTGTATAGAAGAGGCAGAAGAGGGAACTGTGTCAGATGCGCACCATTTCTTTTTTCCTGAGCCCATGCTCCTAGTGATTACATGGTACAATGTCCAAACTGGCGTTTTTGAAAGGCAGTCAATTTGCTAGTGGCCACATACACGGAATTTCGTCGGTTTAGAAACCCCTCCTGCGTTGTTTTCTGTACTGTTCTTCTACCTTGTTTTTTCACCCCCCCCCCCCCCCCCCCTCCCTTTTTTTTCCTTCCCTTTTTCCCCTTGTTGGTGCTTTCGTTTTCCTTGTACATTTTTATTTTCCTCTCCGTCACTAACCTCCTCTCCTCCTTTCTTCTGCATTCTCTCCATCGCTCTTTTTTTATTTTGATTTTTCCCCCCCCCCCCCCCCCACATCTTAACCAGGTAACTTAAGACCTTACATACGTGCAGAAAGAAGACTGTACGAAGATATTTTCACACGTATGTAATAGACATATCCATGCATGCTATCCATAGATTTTTTTTTTTTCATCATCTAAATAAACGAACCGGCTCTTCGAAGCGAAACCGTAAAGTTGCTGAGTTCAATGATTCGTGTCAGGATTTCTCAGCTGTTCAGCAAGTGATCTGTCACGCACTACAAAAAACGAACCGTTAAAGAAGGCGAGAATGACAGCACGGAAACCTTGCAAAACTCAAAACAGAAGTCTGTGCGTCAATCAAGGCCCACTTCTTCGCAGCAAGCAAAGATTCTGTGTGCGCTGGCACAATGGCATCCGGCCTTTCTTCTCTCCTGCTGCCGATGTGTGCACCTCTGACTCTGGATCGACAGTGATGTAGAAGGAGGATAATATTTCGCACGCCGACATACTAAAAAAAAAAAAATTGTGTGATATGTGTGACCAACATTATTAAGTAAATATTACAGTACGGTGCTGTATTTTTTTTTAAACAAAAACATGAGCGATTGGATACAGACTTAAAGAGGAGCGAGAAGCGCCAGGAAGAGATGCAGAAGGTGGTGAAAGAGGCAAAGTACCTGGCAACTGTGGCAGAGAGACGGGTCAACGACGTGGAACAGTACGCACGGCGCAATGGTGAGTGCGTGCTTGGGGTGCCTGAGTCTGAAGAGGAATCACCCGGAGACTGAAATAAAAAAAAAATTAAAAAAATTTAAAAAAAAAAACATGAAAATCGACAACCAGAAACTGGAGGTGCCAGGCATGGGAAGTGGTGACATCGAAGCCATTCAACGACTGGGGAACGGAACGGATACAACAGCGACTGGGGTCAGTCAAGTAAACCACAACCTGTTACAGTGAAGCAAGTGCAAGTGAAGTCGTTCTCAATAACAGACGTAAAATGAAGAACTCGGGTGTTGTTATTGTGGAAGACCTGACCCAGGATAATGTCGCCTTATGAAAAAGATGTCGGGACCACACTGGAGTGGCAGACTCCTGGTCACGTGGAGTTGTAGAGTTCTTGTATTTTCTTTCTCTCCCTTTCTTACACTCTTGAGGAGCTAAAGGAAAATGATATAATTTCATATTTTCATTTGCACGTTTATTTACTGTTTATCTGAACTGCTGGAACTGTAACAGATAAGTTATTTGATGTCGCCCCTGATTCACATAAATATGTTGCAGAGAGGTAGGAATATTCTCTGTCTCTCTCTGCCTCCCCCCCCCCCCCCCACTCTCTCTCTCTCTCTCTCTTTCTTTAAAGGAACTCGGGTGAGTTGCGGCGAACGTGTGTGTGTGTGTGTGTGGGGGGGGGGG
>JADBJO010020496.1:30000-31223 GCA_016801955.1 Conus betulinus
CATATTGACTCTGACCATCTGCTCAAAACAGCAGGCATTGCGTTTTCTAAAGCGACATAAAACTGATATGTATATGCAAGAAAAGTACTATATTACAACATAACTCATGTGCAAAAAGGACCTCGCTGATAGATACCAGTATTCTGTGTAGTGGAAATATCTTGATCTGACGATTTAGCTGATTGATGTTGACATTCATGATGCCCTTAGACAGTTAAATGCAATATGAAAGCGCGCTCTGTGTGCCTATCTGTCCACGTGTCTGTGTGCCGTTTTTGTTTTTATCTTTTTGCTTCTTACACAAACCCACCATTTCATCTGATCTTTTCTAAATCAGGCATCATGAATCATTAGCATACCAGACAAATGAAGAATGAATCATGTCTTCGCTAGACAGTTGCATTGTTTTATGCAGCAACGATATTGTTATACGGAGCAATGTCAGGACTGGAAGTGGATATAAAGGAGAGAACTGTGATCAGTTTCATGGTAAGCGCAATCATACAGGGAAGGGATATGGGAGTACGTAAACAGTTAACGAAAAGTCGGGGCAGGTAAAGAGAAGTGTGTGTGTGTGTGTGTGTGTGTGTGTGTGGGGGGGGGGGGGGGGGGGGGGGGGGGAGGAAGCGGCAGGGGAGGGGGATGGGACCAAATGGGGCTAAGGGAGCAGAGTTGGGGGTGGGGAGGGGGACTATTTCAATAGCTAAGGATTTTGTAAAGAGAACGTGACAAACAACGAAGAAACATGCATCCTTCATTAAGAAAAGGGGTGGGTTGGGGATGGAGCGTGTTTTGGCTAATATAATGAACGCCAGAAAAAAAAGCAGAATCCGTGTAGAAACTAAGCATGTATCGTTTAATAAAGCAACAATAACAACCAAGTTTCATGTAAGATTCAGACTGTACACTTGGTAATAGAAAATGCAACAAAAGATTGTTGCATCGCCGTTCCTTGATGATGAATGAATCAATGTTTGAAAAGAAGGCTGAGAAAGTAATTGCCAGACGTAACCATAAACAAACATCACTGAAAGCAGACAAGAAAGCAATTTAGTAAAGCGCTTGGAAACATTCTTGTAAGGACAGGGAATGAAATAGGAAAACGAAAATGAATAGAAGGCAAAAAAGAAGGAAAAAAGAAAATGAACGAAGATGACGTTTGTAATAAAGTAATAAAACCCCAACCACAGCACTGGTCCTGAAAGCATTCCCCCACCTATCTC
>JADBJO010020497.1:7500-22500 GCA_016801955.1 Conus betulinus
CTGTCTGTTATTTCATTCCACTGTATACTACAGTGAGATGGGACCCAGCAAAATCAATTCTTATGCCTAGAGTTATGAAACAATGCAGTCGATGTTTTATTTTAAAAAGCTGATCTTTTCTAGCTTTGGAGTCCCAACACTCTAGTGATTGTGAAACAGATTTGGAATCAACACAAAGTTAAATTTGAAAGAAAGCAACTGGTGTATCATATATGTAAGTCAAAGTATTGCATATAATTCCGAGGTATGGATTGAAAACGCTTCTCTCTCTCTCTCTCTCTCTCTCTCTCTCTCTCTCTCTCTCTCTCTCTCTCTCTCTCTTCCACCGTGCCCTTGTCCGTTTTAGCCACACCTAAAAAAGATCTATTTACTGTTTAACACGACAACGACGACGTTCTGTTTCCTGGTATGTGTGGCCGAACATGCTGTTCTGTTTAATGACAAGGAGTGAAGGACAAGTGACAACCACGTAATGGACTACTGACAGCACAATGAATTGAGGAGTGTGGCCCTTTGGGCCTTACACCACTGTGGTCGGGGCGCGGTTAACAGATTGCTGACGAGGCACTTTCTTCAAAAGATTAATAGGATGTATGTATGGGGGAGAGGTGGGGGCGATTAAGCGCAAGCTGAAAAATTCTTCCGTCATCACAACAGTGGTGCGGCAAAGATTTAAATAAAGGCAGGGGGGAGGGAGAGGAGGGAGGGGGGGGGGGGGGGGGGGGGCGAGAGGAAGGATTTGTAAGAGAAAGGCTATCAGGAATGAAATATTATCAGGGCGCTAGAGTTACAAACATACAATCCTTCACAAACAGCATATGGGAACTATGGTAACCCATCTTTAAAAATGGTACCTACCGTTCATTTCGTCTATTCAGAGGCCTTTCGTCCGCTGATTCTAACTCTCCAGTGAGACACGGCTGATTTGTTTTCAGTTTTTCCTTGGCATCAAATGGAGATATACCACAGGCTATAATTCTGTGGTGTTCTCACCACCAGGGGTTCAAAAACAGAATCCGTCACCTCAAAGCAGCCAGTGAAGGGTTGAAAAATAAAACGATAAGAAAACGTTGTAAGAAAATAAGTAGTTGAAAAACTAATTTCCTGATATAAAGAGTAGTAAATATGGAGGACGTCTATGACCCAGTACTTGAGGATCCATCTAAATATACATGGTCTCTCTCTCTCTCTCTCTCTCTCTCTCTCTCTCTCTCTCTATATATATATATATATATATATATATATATATATATATATATATATATATAATAATAGACTAATAAATTTCAAGGATAAGTAACCGAGCACCATTCCAGCAACTTACAAAACAACTTGGTGTTGCAATGACCGCAAAAAATATTCAATTATAAAACAAGCTTGCTCCTATGTCTTAGATTGAAGAAATAGGGGGAGAGAAAAGCATTCATATCTGCAGCGGTAGTTAATTCTGCCTAACAGTATGTGCTTGAGAGGGTGAATGGGGAATAATAAATGCTTCTCAAAATGAGCCTTCAGCAAGTTTATAGTCTCCAAGGGGGGAGACAATCTCCAATGGGGAGGAGGAAACTCACTAATATATAACTCCTGGTCAGATATATATATATATATATATATATATATATATATATATATATATATATATATATATACACACATATATATATATATATATATATAACTTATATTCATACATATATATTTATACTAATATACTTATTATATAATTATATATTATACTACTTAATTGTTCAGCATCACACACACACACACACACACACACACACACACACACACACACACACACACACACAGTTGTATTTTTCCCTTTAGATATATTCACGTATTTGTTTCTTCATGAACAGCAACGTTATCATCATCACCTTCATCTTTTCCTTGCTTTCCTCTTCGCCGTTGTTGTCGTTGTCTCTTTGTTCTTCTCCATTACTGATGACTTGACGGAGAGATAAAGAACGAATGTGCGACTTATTTGATGTACAGTCTTGAAAGAAAATTTTATGACTTTCACTTCACACACACACACACACACACACACCACACACACACACACACACACACACACACACACACCCGCGTACGTGTGCATTGGTGCAGACAAATCCATGTTTCTCTTCTGATTTCAGCGCCGTTGGAAGCTAACAGTTCCGCAGGAGAAAACAGCAGCAGCAACAACAACAACAACCACGAATACAACGACATTAACAACGACGACAACAACAGAAAAATCATCTCGCCCCTTCCCTCCTAAAACAATCACCAGACGACTCCATGGAGGTGAACGACTTGAACGCCGAGGACAACTCAACTTTCGACACTGCTGGGGGGAGACGGAGGAGGGGAGGGGGGAGAGTGGCTGTGGCCATGGTGGTGGGGGGGGGTAGTGGGGGTGGTGGTGATGGTGTTGTGGAAGCTGGGGGCGCGGCTGTCGCCAGCTGGAGATGAGGACGGTGGTGGAGGCAGAGAGAGACGTCTTGTTCCGGTTCCTCAGTGACCCGCACAATCTGAAAATCATCCATCCTTACACGTGAGTATCTATGGCTGTGTGAATGGGTGGCTGGCTTGTTTGGGAGTGGTCATTGCAACGAACGAAAATCGGGGGATAGCCGACTGTGCTAGTCGAGCACGTTTGTGGCGTCGTTATAAGGAAATCCGTCGCTAACGGATACGAAATGTTTCAACGCGCGAATCTGACGTCAAATTAAATAGAAATAGATTGATAACTGAATTCTGCGTCTTTTTATGTACAGAAATCGATGTTCGCACACACACACACACACACACGCACGCACACACACACACACACGCACGCACACTCCCACGCACGCACGCATGCACCCCCCGCCCCCCCCCCCCCCCCCCCCCCCCCCCCCCCCCCCACACACACACACACACACGCACACACAAGAATAACATACATAGATAGATAATATAAAAGTTCAATCAAGACCTCGAAAATGAAGTGCAGATTCCCGAAATCTACCGCGAGAATCCGTTGGGCGGTTTGATTGAAATCTCAGCCCCTGAAAATGACAATATTGAGAATGGTAATGTCATCTTGCTTAATATATTCCGAGCAGTGCGAATCCGGAAGATGAAAAACAGAATTCAGTTGAGCGTTTTATGAATAAAACTAGGCGTACTTTTCATCTTTATATTTTATTCATGGATGGGGTTGCAGGTCAAGTTATGTTTTGCAATGAAAATATCTGCAGCATGCGTGAAAGTTCTGAGTTACATACGGATACCCAAAACTTGCGCAGACACAGTGTAACTTCTACTCCATAAGTAAAGAATAAAACACGAAAAGATGAGGGGGAGGGAGGGATGAAACGTTTTGCAGGTCAGCTGTTCGTGGTGAATATACCCTTTCCTTTTTTCTACCCCCCCCCCCCCCCCCTCCAAAAAAAAATTGGGGGGGGGGGGGGGGGGGTCATTTTTTGTTTTTTTAGAGTGGAAATTTATTTCAGCGAGTCTGCCTTGGTTAATAACTGACATAAGCTAGAACGCCAAGGCTACATCAAACTACATCAAAATGTTGTTATGCTCTGCATAGTTACGCGGGGATTGTCTTCAATTGTGACAAGCTCCTAGCGTAACATTATCAGTCTCCAAAATCCCCCGAAGTCGGAGAGTGTGGGCTGCCCATGTGGTGGGGTAATCAAAAAACGGGTCACACACGTAATGTTCTCATCCCCAGCTGATGCATTTGTACCATAGTGTTCAAGTACTTCGGCTGTTTGGATGATCCCTGGAGTCTTTTAGCCAGGGTACGACAACAACAACATTTCAGCGAGTAAGGTACACACATGGCGAACGACCAAGCTTCACACTTGAGTTGGGAATCACTTGTTAACTGCCTGCGGTTTTCTTCCCGTTACCTACAGTACTGGTTAATGATACCCCAATACGTTGCACTGGGCCTTTCGTGAACTTGCGGACGAGGCCGTCGCCAAGCGTGGGCCGGGGAAATGAACTTCCGGTCTTGAAGTATAGAGTGACATGATCGTCTTGCTGAGGCGAGTCGACATTTGCAGATGTAGAAAAAGAAAAAAAAAAAAGGGAAAATACCGCTGTTTTCAAAAGAGGCCTGATAAATTCATCACTAGATGATGTCCTTCATACAGTGTCCTTTTTGTGTGATTGTTTGCAATGGTAAGGAATTACAGCATCGTTGAAAATGAGCCACATCACAAATAACGCCTAAGATAAATTATTCGAAGCAATAACATTTGTCCGAAATAATGCGAGCCAATCGTTGCTGTATCTGGTTGAACGATTGATCGTACGGGTCATCGATGTCATGGATTTTACGGGTCATCAATGCAATGAATCCTGCTGGATGAGTTTGTTTTATTTTTTATTTCTATTTATTTCTGTCTTCAGATCTACATTGCACCTGTTACAATTATAGCAGCAGATGTTATAGAGTACGTCATCACGCATCTAATTGACGCTAAGTTCTGATTGGTCAGTATAAAGAGTCTGTTCCGATTGGCTTATAATATGGACTCTAGAACTTCTGAGATTCTTTGGCAGACGACGCATTAGGCCTACATACCTTCCGAATCGGTGCGTGTGTCTATCCATCATTTTTTTTCTTTTGCTCTTTAATTGAAATAAAGGCCTTTGTCGCCTTCCAAGCCGTGCAACCAAAAGATGACGCAGCATGGATCCCGAGACACACGTTGAAATTAAGTATAAGCAGGTTTCGATTTCACTGAAATTAAGCATGAGCAGGTTTTGATTTTATTGAAACTAAGCATGAGCAGGTTTCGATTTTATTGAAATTAAGCATGAGCCGGTCTCCATTTCATATGCAAAAAGTCGGATGTTCCGAGAGCCGGAAGTCAATTTCCCTCATAGACATCAACCCACGGATTTCCTGAACATATGACATGCGTAGCGGAATCTCAGTGTCCATCCTACAGCTGTCCTGGTTTCGATCCTTTTTCCTTCCTTTGCCGTCTTGGTCTTGACAGCCACATAGTCGTAATGGCTTTAGAGGAGGGACGGGGGGAGGGGCAGCTCGTGCACTGTTTGTTAAGAGGTCAGTCATTTAGGGCATGACTGTATGGATAGGAGAGCTCAACTGGACCGTCTCTTTCCGTACCTTCACTGTCCCTGAACTGAACAAGGATAGTAGCATACATCAGCTGTTGTGGCGCAGCGGTTTGCGTCGTGGATTTCCCGGCTGTTAGATTGGGGGTTTGATACCTTTCAGAGCCCATAAATGAGTTGAGTTTGCTTGTTTTGCTTTACTTTGTCCCCCCCCCCCCCCATCTCTCTCTCTTTCTCTCTCTCAATCTCTCTCTCTCTCTCTCTCTCTCTCTCTCTCTCTCTCTCTCTCTCTCTCTCTCTCATTAATTCTACATGACTGGATGTGGGGTGTGTGGGTGGGTGTGGGTGTGCACGCGCGCGCGTGTGTGTGTGTGTGTTTGTGTGTGTGTGTGTGTGTGTGTGTGTGTGTGTGCGCGCGCGCGCGCGCGCGTTTGTGTAGTATTGTGTAGTATAGCCTAGCCGTGCAGTGCAGTGTATGTGTGTTGGGGGTGGCAGATACTCGTCATAAGTATTTCTGATCGATCACACGTGTTGGCCCCCGATTCTTATCATACCCACACTTGGCACGAACAGTACGACCACAATCAGATAAAGTGCCACTTGAAAACACCGTCTGGCTGAACTGTTTTTCTTCATTACCTCTCCGCCTGTCTTCACGAGAAAAGTGCTGCCTCGTTGTGTGTGTGTGTGTGTGTGTGTGTGTGTGTGTGTGTGTGTGTGTGTGTGCGTGCGTGCGTGCGTGCGTGCGTGCGTGTGTGTGTGCTTGCTTCGTGTCCTTATATTGGTGTATATATTCGTGTGTGCGCATCGGTGTTTGTTTGTTTGTTTTCCCAGTCATTTTTTGTGAATGTCTCGTTCTTTCCTATCCTATGTGGTGTACAATGAGATTAAATGATTGTTGCTTCGGTGTAATGCACTAACTGCTATACTTTCTCGCCGTTTGAACGCAAGTGCACTATTCGCGCCATCATACGTGTTCAGTCTGACGACGATACGCCAAATGTCAGGTTATCAATTTCATGCGCGAGCAAAATGTAAGCTTACACCAAAAGTAGTCCCTCTGTGTCTCACTGATTGTGTAGTATGATCCGCTTACGAGGTTCTGTCTCACCCGAAACGCTGTGAAAGGTGGTTTGGGGCAACACGCATAGGAAGAAACTGATAAACAATCATGTTTAAAAAACAGAAGAATAACCGTACTCTAGGAGCTAATCATGTTAGCGGTAGAGTTTGAATGTTAACCTCGAGGCTAGCGAACGAACATTGTACACACTTCACGATCTACATTAAATGCTTGCATCGAATATAGTTTTATATGTCGTCTTGATCAACGTTATATGTCTTCTAATCCTATCTTCCTTACTTGGGTACGCTTGCAAAACAAATAAATAAATAAACATTTTTTTTAAGGAGCAAACAAATCACGGTTTAGACCGGGGTGTTGATTCAGTTTGGTCGTCGTAATATTAATGTGTAATTCCTTCAATCCATTAATGAAACTGTAATCCCCCCCCCCCTCTCTCTCTCTCTCTCTCTCTCTCTCTCTCTCTCTCTCTCTCTCTCTCTCTCTCTCTCTCTCTCTCTCTCTCTGGGGCGCCGCACTGGTGCTCTGTACATCAGATTCACCCAACTTTGTTAGGATGCCAAGGCCTCGCCCTCTTCAAACAACGTGCCTGTCCCTGCTGCAATGTTGTTTGTCTTTTTTTTTTTTTTTTTTTAATTCTGTCTTATCATCCGTCCCCCTTCCTCAACAGTTCCATGGGGTGCTGTTTTAGCCAGTCACTGGGTCTTACTATGAGGTCACGCTAACGCATTTTTTGTTTGTTTCTTTCTTTACTTTTCTTTTTTTTTTCTTCTGTTTCTTTCTTTCTTTCTTCCTTTCCTTTTCTTTATTTCTTTTTTTTCTCTCTTTTGTTTTAAACTGATCGGTCAGGAATCAGGTCGAAGGTTGATGTGGAAGGCGGGAACGGTGACGTCCGAACTAAACTTGTCGTGGACAATCACTCGGATAGTGAATTCACGGTGGACGACGTAAGCAGAGTCCGGGATTGAACGGCGGACTGGAGTGCACTTTGGGCGTCGTCAGAGTGATGTTAGCATACGCAATAAGCTTTCATCAGGGTTTTTTTTTTCCTCCACACGCGAAAAGTGATCATGGGTTAGTTCGGCGAGAGAGTACATTTGACGTGCCACACCAGTCTAAACTTTTCTCGGTACTGACCTGCTCAAAGTACAAGTCATGTCACCCGGCAAGAGTTAGGAGGGGTGCTTTTGTTCCACTGTTGTCTCAGTAAGTGTTAGGTCCACTCCGTGCACTCACCTGTCTGTCATGTCACTTCTAATGAGAATGGGCATTCTGAATATAACCATCGATCACAAAGAGTTTGAATGGCTTAGTGGATCAGAGCATCGAGCTCCCACAAATTCGCAGATTACGAGTTCAAATCTTGGGTGCATGTTCGTAGATGATACATTTAAGGCAGACGAGTTGATGTTTTCAACGTCAAGCAATTGATCATGCTTGAGTAGACTGGTTGATAGATAGTCGCTGACTCATTATTATCTTTTAAATTAGTCATTTCCTTTACACTGCTGAGGATTATTTAACTCGCTTTTCGAGATAGCGAGCTAGGGCCGGGTTATTTCTGATGGCTACGTGTACAAGGTGGGCATGGTGCATGTGTGCATGTCACATGTATTAGCTTCATCTAAAAACGCCATTTTGTTTTATTTTTATAATAGATACAGTTTAATCAGACAGTTGCATATAAAACTTGGATAGGTGGGGGAAAGAAACAACCAACAGAACCGAGAACTGTGGAGAAAAATGACGGTGTGGTTGCACTCTGCAAATAAACTTACTACGGTTCTACGCAGAAAGTGGCTATAGTGAACTCTTCGATTATTTTTGCCATGGAAATGGAAGGCTGCAAGAAGCAGTTTTGCGGTTTTCTTGTTCAATCTGCCGATGTTGGAGTGTGGTGGTGGAACATTGGAATCGTCTTTCTTCTCGGAAGCGAGGCTGTTGTATGCTCAGCACTAAATGCACCCTAAATCATATTCATTATGGTTTGGCCAGTATTGCTTCATCTTTCAAAGGCCCTACAGCTGATAAAATACCACTGACAAACATATTCATCAACTGTTTTTGTTATACTTTCCCATCATCAGTTTACACCCCTCTTCTTTGAATCCACCACAAGCAGGAATGCGAACCGTATGGATAGGACATTTTGATTTTCTTTGTCCGAATAACATTATCATTGTGATACATTTCTGGAGTCTTTTCAGTTTAGAATCATTGTAATTATACGCTGTAATTATATTTTGTAACAGGTTGGTAACTGTGTTCTAAATCGTAAGATAGAATTATTTGATTTAGTTTTCTTACAAGTGTACCTCTGAGAATTAAGATTCACTTCACCGAAATAATTAACATTATGAAGGAAACAAAACACATAAACAAGAGAAATCAATTTCTTCACAGTCTTTAGACAATTCATGTTTGAAGAAATCATTTGATTTCTTTAGGAAAAACTGAAACATGACTGCGCGTGGGTATCTGTTACATCTGATTTAACAGAATCTGATTTAACAGAACTTTGCTATCACGTTAGATAACAGCCTTCAAAATCCTTCAAAAGGGAGTCCAGAAACCCCCCCTCCCCTCCCCCCGCCCCCCTCTCCGCCCACCGTCTCCCCTTTTCCCTCCGCTGATTGATGATGATGAGACTAATGAAGAAGACGCAGTAATATAGTTCCTATTATGGAACCGTTTTAACATATTTAGTACACTCTTAGGAACCCTTTATGTCTTCTCGAAATCCTTCCTTTCGACAGAGAGAGAGGCGGAGGGGTGCGGGAAAGGGAGGAGGAGGTAGAGGTGCGGGTGCTAGGTAGGCCCAGTGACCCCCTGATTGCCCAACAGGAATAGGCCCATGATGATAAGAAGAAACACTACGGAAAGCTTGACAGCAGAAGAGCTTCAGAGAAGAAACTTCCACGGGAAAGTGCTTCAAGGCGGAACTCCTTATACCCTGTGAAGGCCGGGCCACACCCAGGTCATAATTTCTGCTTTTAGATTTTCTTTTTTTCTGGCGCTGCCGGGATTCGAAGCTGCGCCTTTGAATGGGCTGGCGTCTCAAGACACCGCCTTATTAGACAGACGTCTTACTCACGTCGCTACCTGGGAAATTCAAACCCTTATGAAGATGACCTTTGTTCCTCTTCAACCAGATCCGGCTGGAACTCTTTGCCATGCCTTTCGTGTTCTGGTGCTCTTCACACCAGCACCATGCGCATGGGTATTAGAGAGAGAGAGAGAGATAGAGAGAGAGAGAGAGATCGCGAGCTGTTTCCATGAGATCACAGCTGGGGAACAGACAACACCTTGTCCCAACCTCTACCACGAGGACTTGGTTTGTTCGCCAGATTCCCTTAGCCAGCTGGCTAGACAGACTGGCTTACACAGGGTCATGCCAATCTGCCCCCGTCTCATTGTGCCCCCGTCTCATTGTACCCCCTGTAATGGTTCAACATTCTTGCAGAATTTGAACGAGAAGACATATGACTTAGTTTTATGTCTTTTTATTCTTTTGGTCGGCGCGATACAATCTCGAGCTTCTTGCTCGTACTTTGTTAAAACGGTGTCCGGAGTTCAATCATGGGGCCCGTCCTCTTCTGCGCATGTCCGCAGTTAGCACTATTTCTTTAAACCGAAATACTATAGAAAATAATGTGAACGAAACATTACATCCCTCCCTGGGGTGAATAGATAAAAACTTAGAATTTTTTTTTTTTTTTGTCGCGACCGGTTTTTACAATCGCGATAAAAATGGATCAAAATACAACCCCCTGATGGACAATATAGGTTCGATCAAAAATTTCGAAAGATGTACATCAGCGGATATAGTCTTTAAACTTGGATGGCGGCTGTTTTGTTCTTCGAGATCTTCGGGCAGGACCAGAAGCAGGAGACCCTTCAGATCCATGTGGCAAGGCCTGGGCAGCGGGTGGAGGCTTCCTGGCAACAGGGACATCACCAGGCGGCATCAGGTGGGGCGTATCTGGAACAGTCCTTGGGGCATGGACTGCAGCAGGTGGCACTGTCCCTGGGGTATGGACAGCAGGAGTAGCAGCAGCTAATGGAGTCTTGAAGCTTGGTTCTGCGTCAAGCTTGTCTCTGGAGACTGGCGTTCCTGAGCTTCTGGATGCAGGCGTCGTCATCACTTCTGGAATCTTTTTAAAGTGGGACGAGTTGCGGGTGATGGAGCGCCTGGCGTTGGAGGCTGTCACCATTGAACCTTGACGAGCTGTAACAGTCATGGGCTCAGGAGAAAATGGAGTAGTGAGCTTGTTCTCCTTTGGCTGCCTTACCAGAACATTGTCTCCAAGCTTGATGTCAGGATAGGATGAATTGCGAGATTCATCTGCTGCTGCTTTCATTTTCGTCTTCCCTTCTCTGTCTTTCAGCCTTATTTTGAGGTCTTGATGGTCTTGTAGACCAGAGGCTGAGGTTTCGGGAAGGCGTGTGCGAATCTTTCTCTTGAAGAGAGCTTCAGCTGGAGACACTCCCGTTGTTGAGTGGGGTGTTGCTCGATAGTTGCGTAGAAATGAGTACAGTTCTTGCTTCCACGCTTTCTTTTCCATGTGTGCTGTTTGTATGGCTTTTTTGAGTGTAGCCATCATTCGCTCTGCTCCGCCGTTGGCTTGAGGCCACAAGGGTGTGATCTTCCGATGGTGAATCCAGAATATGAGGCAAAATTTCTGAAATCCTGAGAGTTGAAGGGGGTGGGCCGTTGTCTGTCTTTACAACTTCGGGAACACCATGCCGAGCAAAAATGGCATCTAGCTTAGGGATGGTAGATTTGGCGCTGGTTGTAGACATGATTTCTACCTCTGGGTACCGGGAATAGTCATCCACAACAACAAGCAGATAGTCACCCGAAGGGAATGGTCCACAGAAATCAACGCTGACTTCTTTCCATGGGGAACTGGGTAGTGGGGACATGTGGGAGGGGTTCTGTGTGATTTGAGGGAGTGGTTGCGGCACAGGGCAAGCATGACTTGATTTTCGCATCAACGAATTTGTCCATCTGTGGGAACCAGATCTTCTCCCGCAGCAAACTCTTGGTTTTCACTAAGCCTTGATGTCCCTCATGTGCTATGTTGACTACTCTGTGTTGAAGAGCTTGGGGAATCACAATCTTATTGCCTCGCAATATGATTTCAGAGTTGTCACACAAAGAAAGTTCATCTCTTACAGTCTTGAAGATGAGAAAAGCAGTGATGTCTACAGAAGAGTCTTTTGGCGTTTGCCACTGGTTGGTTTGCAGTGCTGTTTTCACTGCTCGAAGAGTAGGGTCAGCTGCTGACATTTTGGAAATCTCCTCACTGGTCATGGCTTTCGGAGTTGAATGCTCAGTGATGAAATTGATGTACTCCTCTGCAACTTTGGTTTCATGGGCTGTCTTGGTATTGGCTGAGGTCACTGGATGACGGCTCAAGAAATCTGCTGGATTTTCATCTCCTGGTTTGTACTTCAGGACAAAACTGTATGACTGAAGTCGGATGTTCCATCTCTCGATCCGCGCGTTGGTGTGAGATGTTGGCCGGTTGAAGATTCCTTCTAACGGCTTGTGATCAGAGATGACTGTGAACGTCTGGCCAAAAAGGTAGAGGTGAAAGTGTTCACAAGCCCAAACTACCGCTAAAGCCTCTCTCTCTGTCTGGGAATAGCGAGTCTCTACATCAGTGAGTGCACGGCTTGCATAGGCTATGACCTTCCTCTGACCTCTCTTGTCCTCTTGCACCAGGATGGCACCTAGACCAACAGGACTAGCATCAACAATGATCTCTGTTTTGGACTTGTCATCAAAGTATGCCATTGTCTGTGGGTTGGTGACTTGATCCTTCAGCTTGTTGAAGGCATCTTCTTGGTCCTTTGTCCATTCCATTCAGTCCCCTTTCGCGTCAGATCTCTCAGCGGTTTTGTCACGTCTGCGTACTGGAGAATGAATCGGGAAATGTAGTTTGTCATGCCAAGAAAACTGCGAACTTCCTTCGGAGTTGTTGGCCTCGGCATCTTCTTGATGGCATCAATCTTCTTCGCATCTGGAGACATGCCGTCCTTGCCGAAGATGAAGCCGTAGAACTCGATGGTCTCTTTGTTGAACTCACATTTTCCCTTGTTCAAAGTCAACCCTTTCTCTCTCATGCGATCCAGGACTCGTATGAGTGTTCTGTCATGCTCTTTCTGGTCACGTCCGTGAATCAAGATGTCATCGCTTGTGTTCAGTGCATCTGGAATGTCACTGAGAGTTTCTGCAATCATGTTTTGGAATATCTCTGCTGCGCTGGTAACACCAAAGTTGAGACGTTTGTAGCGACGTAAACCAGCATGAGTAGTGAACGTTGTGATGTTTCTGGAATCTTCATCAAGTTCCAGCTGGTGATATCCCGAGTTCAGATCAAGCTTGCTGAATACTTTTGCCTGGTTCAGCTGCATCAGGATGTCGTCGACCGTTGGCATGATGTGTCTTGTTCTCTTGATGGCTTGATTTGGGAGTCTCATGTCCACACATATCCGTATTTCGTCTGGATTTTTTCGGCTTGGGTGCAGCAACGATGGGGTGATACCCATGGTGTTGGTCCGTCAACCTTCTCTATGATATCCAGATCTTCAAGGCGTTTCAGTTCCTGTTCCACCTTCTTCCTCAGATGGAATGGAATACGTCTGTGTGGCTGGCAGACAGGTTTGACTTCAGGGTCAATGTGTAGTTTCACCTTCATGTCCTTCATCTTGCCAATCCCTTCAAAGAGATCAGGATAGGAGTCAGGGATATGATGTTGACAACTGTAGGCAAACTGGATCAACCCCAGGTTTTGTGCAGTCGATGAGCTCAATAGGTTACCCCCTGAGTGTGACCTAACTACAAAGAAAGTCTCTTTCTTCACTTGAGTCTTATGCTCGACCGTAGCTGTAGCTCTACCAGCTATGACCAAGGGTGTAGTCGAACCATATGCGTAAATCTTCGCTTGTGTAGGTTCTGGCTGTAAAGAAAGCTTTTGGGCTGTCTCCCCGTCAATGATATTGACTGATGCGCCTGTATCAATGAAAAATTTTACTGTCTTCTTGTTGACTGTCAGGTCTACAGTAGGAGTCTTTCCAACTCCAAAACAGTACTCATCATCACTCTCTCTGTGCTGCATCTGGGCATGGCGTTTCACCGCTATCTTGCGTCACTCGACGAACTCTTCGGCCTTGGGGCTCTCTGTTTTGGGCTTCTCTGCCTTGGTTGGATCTGCATACTGCAGCATAATGTCCTAGTTTCCCGCATGCTCTGCATCTCCTGTCTTTAGCAGGACAATCTCTTTTAGCATGTCTTTCTTTGCTGCCGCACCATCCACAGGTTTTCTTGTTGGTTCCCCTAGCTTTTTGTCCTTGAGTCTTGACATTCGTGCCTCTCTTCATGAAGTTTGCAGTCTCTGCTGTCTCCATTTCTTTGGCTTGAACATCAGCTAACTCTAACGAGCGTGCTAGTTTGAGTAGGGCTTCCAAGTTCATATCTTCTTGAAGCGCTCTGCGTCTCAGCCTGTTGGAGGTACAACCTTGCAGAATTTGGGCTTTGATCTCTCTGTCTAAGTCTGCAAATTCACATGTGGACCCCAGTTGTCTAAGTCTTGTGCAAAAACTATCAACTGACTCGTCTGCAGCTTGTTTTTCTTGACGAAACTTGAAAGTTTCAAAGTCCACACTTTTCTTAGGTTCTAAGTAGTCAGACAGAGACTTTTTGAGTGCCTTATACCCATCTTCAGAGTCATCTCCCTTTTGTTCATCAGTAAAAGTCTGCACTATGTCAAACACCTCATCACCAGACACATGCAAAAGTAAGGCCTTCTTCCTAGCTGGATTGTCAAGTCCCATTGCCGTAACCATGATTTCAAACCTAGCAATGTACTTTCGCCAACGAGTACCAGGATTCTGTTCTTCACCATGAATTCTAAACTTCTCAAAGTTCGGGAATAGCAGCCATTTTCACAAGAATTGAGAAAATGAGAATGATTTTCACCGACCTTAATTTCGACGTGTGTGGTGTTTGCGTAGTCTTACTGTTGTAGAGGCGTCGTCTGCTTTACTGCGCATGATGAAAGCTGTGCAAACTGGACTAAATCCGGCCACTGGCACACAAAGGAATCAGTTCTGGAACGTATGCATATATCCTAGCCTAGTTTAACATTTAAGACCTGGCCATTTGACACCCGTTTAGCGTGCGTCAAAGTGATGCCACGTCGCTGGAAACAGCTAAACTAAGATAACGCACAACGTATGACTGACGTCGACTGTGGTAGCCTAACGTGGATGAGTTTTTCTCTTCACCGTGTTGGTCCGGATCCTCGTCGCCAGTGTAATGGTTCAACATTCTTGCAGAATTTGAACGAGAAGACATATGACTTAGTTTTATGTCTTTTTATTCTTTTGGTCGGCGCGATACAATCTCGAGCTTCTTGCTCGTACTTTGTTAAAACCGGTGTCCGGAGTTCAATCATGGGGGCCCGTCTTGTGGCCCCGTCTCATTGTGCCCCCGTCTCATTGTGGCCCCGTCTCATTGTGCCCCCGTCTCATTGTGCCCCCAAAATGCGCACCCCGTCATTGTGCCCCCGTCTCATTGTGCCCCCCCGTCTCATTGTGGCCCCGTCTCATTGTGCCCCCCCCGTCTCATTGTGCCCCCAAAAATGTGCCCCCGTCTCATTGTGCCCCCGTCTCATTGTGCCCCCAAAATGTGCAACCCGTCTCATTGTGCCCCCGTCTCATTGTGCCCCCAAAATGTGCAACCCGTCTCATTGTGCCCCCGTCTCATTGTGCCCCCAAAATGTGCAACCCGTCTCATTGTGCCCCCGTCTCATTGTGCCCCCAAAATGTGC
>JADBJO010020497.1:27500-30000 GCA_016801955.1 Conus betulinus
AAGACAAGATTACTGAACACTTGACTGACTCTTGGACGCATTCCTCAGTTTTTGTAAAACCGCATTACTGATGAATACAAAGTTGACACAACCTGCAGTTTATTGTGGATTGGGGAGTGTGGGGGGGGGGGTGGGGTGGGGGTAGAGGGTTCGTGGAGGTTATTATTTCACATTGTATGTGAACAAGTGCATCACGACTGGTTTTTCAAAATCGGACTGTGTCAAAATTCATATCTCCAATGTAAACTTAAATGGAATTCCAGCTTTCTCAAAGTTGCGTAATTATCAACATAGAATTAGTGTTTGCAGTCCAGCCGATCATGCAGATCATACCTGGGCTCTGAAGCAAGTCTCACGCAGTAGGTCTCTAACGTGTTGCCTAATCCTCGACAATGATAAGACAAGCCAACAACACGCAGTAATACATAGAGCAAGTCAGTGTCCCACATCACTGCAAAAATTGTTTGGCTCCCGGTGAATATCGGCTGGGTCAGGAAAGAATCTGTAGATGGGATGGAGGTAAAAGAATAAAAGGCAGAGAGGCGAAAACTTGTGCCTTAACGAGAAAGCTGCATGTGCTCATTTTGACAGTTATGGTCAACATAGAAAGAAAGAAAGAAAAATGGGTACAAGAGATGCTGATGTAGGTGACTCTGCCTCTTTCGTATCCCCCTCTCCCTCCATCCTTTTTTTAAAAAATTTAAATCTTCGTCACCTTCTTCACTCATTCTCCTTCTTCCTTCGATGCGCCTTTTGTTTATTACTTGTTTCTGGATTTTAAACAGCATGAATTGCGTATTACACTGAATCGTTTTATTGTGCGTTGTTACAGTTCAGCTGCAATGGCGGTTGATGTCAAACAACTCTGAGTCCTCTGCTGTGAACGAAAAACCCGACAAACTCATCAGCCGACACGTTCGCAAGAATCACCACCATCAACAGACGATGAAAGAACAATATCTCCTGCTACAACAGACGACCAAAGAAGGACAACTCCCAGCGATTCTGTGGACGACAAGAGTGCATCTGACGTCAGTCCAGCAGACGGCAAAGCAGTAGCTGCTTCAAATTCATTGGACAAGGAATCCGGAATCACGGAATTCTACTACCAAATTCGAATGACGGGGCCCTTTGTGTTTGTGTTCATCAAAATAATCCAGTCAGCTGGTGGAAAACTCATGGGCAAGCTAAGACTCTATTTTCAGAACCTCGCCAAATGAACCAGTTCGCTTCATCCCCCTCCCCTCCTCCCCTCCGTGCTTGTCAGTTTTTCTGTCCACAGAGAACTGAAAGAACAATCGTGGAGATACTTTTGTTTTCTCTAAACATTTCTTTCTTTCTTTCTTTCCTTTCTTCTTTTTCTTAAATTCATATAATTGCTGACGATTATTTTGATTTTTGCAATGAATCTGTGATGGTAGCCAAATTCAGATGGGGAAGGCCTCTCTTGAGGCTTTCCTCTGTCACGTCCATTACCTTTCGAACTTTTTCATTTTGAACCCACTGCTGTTGAGCTAGAGCTGTGCTGATCCCACATTCTCGCTAGTCCCCAGAGTTCTCAGGTGTAAGCTACTACTCGGCGATGAGTTTAACGATCGCTTCAGGTTTGCTTGGCAACGGTAAAGCCTGACGTCAGTGTGACCAAAGGAATACCAATCCATCTCCGTGTACACCTGTTGAATTTGACCTCGGTCCATTCCATTGTGCTAGTTCTATCCATATCGTATTTCAGCAGAGGCCAGAGGCGACGATGAGAGATACAACGTGTTGTAACAAGCCACAGAAAGTGGTATGAGAAGGGCGGGAACTTATGGAGAAAGGTGCGTGGGGAGGGAGCTGATGAAGGATGGGGGATTGGGGTGGGCTTGAGCGTGCACCTAAAAAATCACGAATATTGTTCAGAATGCTTAGTACGTATTGAATCTATAAGGGATATAATCTGCGTTAGAGCTTGAGTTCAGTGAGAGAGACCCTGCCGTTTTCTGCGGACAGATTCTGCTGGTGGGCGCGCCCAAAGCAATTTTGTCTCATCAGTCCGTTAAACAGTTCAATGGGCACGCCCAAAGCAATTTTACCCATCAGTCCTTTTAACGGTTCAATGGGCACGCCCAAAGTAATTTTGCCCCATCAGTCCGTTTAACGGTTCAATGGGCACGCCCAAAGCAATTTTGCCCCATCAGTCCGTTTAACGGTTCAATCAGAGAAAGAAAATGGTAAAACATGGATGTGAAACGATGTGTCTGATATGCAAACAGTTGATATCCTGATTATTGTCCTGGCTCGCGCGCCGAATCAAGTATTTTACTCCCTAGATGTATTCTTTTGACCCATAAACTGAGAAAAGGTAATCTACTTTCAGTAGAAAGAATAGGAGTTATCTTCCCATGATTTTCTCAAGAACAAGTCCATTGTACTCTTCACACACACACACTCCTCCCCCTGCCCCCCCCCCCCCCCCCCCCCCCCCCCCCCCCTTCCCCCCCCCCAGCTTCCCAAGCCT